>JAJJWW010012472.1:0-29406 GCA_023531295.1 Papaver armeniacum
CATTCATTTACATGTAAGATTCCTTCGGAATATTCTACGAATCCTTAAATAGACCCTATTTTTGCATATTGTATGCAAACCACGCTCCGAATCGAAACCGGGCTCGCGAGTTGACTACTCTAAGTCGAAACTTGGTAAGAACGACTTAATCCATCCATTTACTGTGTAACATTCCTCCGAAATATTCTACGAAACCTTAAGCAAACCCTATTTCGCATATTGTATGCATACCAGTGCTACGAGATCGAAACCTGGCTGCGAGTTGACTACTCTAAGTCGAAACTTGGTAAGAACGACGAATCCATCCATTTACAAGTAACATTCCTCCGAAATATTCTACGAAACCTTAAGCAAACCCTATTTCGCATATTGTATGCATACCAAAGCTACGAGATCGAAACTGGCTGCGAGTTGACTACTCTAAGTCGAAACTTGGTAAGAAAGACGAATCCATCCATTTACAGGTAAGATTCCTCCGAAATATTCTACGAAACCTTAAGAAAACACTATTTCTGCATATTGTATGCATACCAGGCTACGAGATCGAAACCTGGCCGCGAGTTGACTAATCTAAGTCAGAAACTTGGTAAGAACAACGAATCCATCCAATTACAGGTAAGATTCCTTCGGAATATTCTACGAATCCTTAAATAGACCCTATTTTTGCATATTGTATGCAAACCACGCTCCGAAATCGAAACCTGGCTGCGAGTTGACTACTCTAAGTCAAAAACTTGGTAAGAACGACGAATCCATCCATTTACAGGTAACATTCCTCCGAAATATTCTACGAAACCTTAAGCAAACCCTATTTCTGCACATTGTATGCGTACCAGGCTACGAGATCGAAACCTGGCTGCGAGTTGACTACTCTAAGTCAGAAACTTGGTAAGAAAGACGAATCCATCCATTTACAGGTAAGATTCCTCCGAAATATTCTACGAAACCTTAAGAAAACACTATTTCTGCATATTGTATGCATACAAGGCTACGAGATCGAAACCTGGCCGCGAGTTGACTAATCTAAGTCAGAAACTTGGTAAGAACAATGAATCCATCCAATTACAGGTAAGATTCCTTCGGAATATTCTACGAATCCTTAAATAGACCCTATTTCTGCATATTGTATGCAAACCACGCTCCGAGATCGAAATCTGGCTGCGAGATGACTACTCTAAGTTAGAAACTTGGTAAGAAAGACGAATCCATCCATTTACAGGTAAGATTCCTCCGAAATATTCTACGAAACCTTAAGAAAACACTATTTCTGCATATTGTATGCATACCAGGCTACGAGATCGAAACCTGGCCGCGAGTTGACTAATCTAAGTCAGAAACTTGGTAAGAACAACGAATCCATCCAATTACAGGTAAGATTCCTTCGGAATATTCTACGAATCCTTAAATAGACCCTATTTCTGCATATTGTATGCAAACCACGCTCCGAGATCGAAATTTGGCTGCGAGTTGACTACTCTAAGTCAGAAACTTGGTAAGAACGACGAATCCATCCATTTACAGGTAACATTCCTTCGGAATACTCTACGAAACCTTAAGCAAACCCTATTTCTGCATATTGTATGCATACCAGGCTACGAGATCGAAACCCGGTTCAAAGATTACCGCGAGTTGACGAAATATATCAGAATTGAACATCACTGGTTCAAAGATTACCAGAGTTAGGCCTGAGTTTCTCTTTCGGATGAACTGGAGACAAAATATATCAGAATTGAACATCACCGGTTCAAAGATTACTAGAGTTAGACTTAAGTTTCTCTTTCGGGTGAACTTAATATGAAATTTATCAGATTTGAACATCCCAGGTTCAAAGATTACTAGCGTTGGACCTGAGTTTCTCTTTGGGTGAATCAAGATGAAATTTATCAGATTTGAACATCTCAGGTTCAAAGATTACTATAGTTGGACCTAATTTTCTCTTTCGGGTGAACTGAAGATGAAATTTATCAGATTTATACATCCCAGGTTCAAAGATTACTAGAGTTGGACCTGAATTTCTCTTTCGGGTGAACGGAATATGAAATTTATCAGATTTGAACATCCAGTTCAAAGATTACTAGAGTTGGACCTGAGTTTCTGTTTCGGGTGAACTTAATATGAAATTTATCAAATTTGAACATCCAGGTTCAAAGATTACTAGCGTTGGACATGAGTTTCTCTTACGGGTGAACTGAAGATGAAATTTATCAGATTTGAACATCCAGGTTCAAAGATTACTAGAGTTGGACCTGAGTTTCTCTTTCGGGTGAACGGAATATGAAATTTATCATATTTGAACATCCCAGGTTCAAAGATTATTAAAGCTGGACATGAGTTTCTCTTTCGGGTGAACTTAATATGAAATTTATCAGATTTGAACATCCCAGGTTCAAAGATTACTAGAGTTGGACCTGAGTTTCTCTTTCGGGTGAACTTAATATGAAATTTATCAGATTTGAACATCCAGGTTCAAAGATTACTAGCGTTGGACATGAGTTTCTCTTTCGGGTGAACTCAAGATGAAATTTATCATATTTGAACATCCAGGTTCAAAGATTACTAGAGTTGGACCTGAGTTTCTCTTTCGGGTGAACGAAATATGAAATTTATCATATTTGAACATCCCAGGTTCAAAGATTACTAGAGTTGGACCTGAGTTTCTGTTTCGGGTGAACTTAATATGAAATTTATCAGATTTGAACATCCAGGTTCAAAGATTACTAGAGTTGGACCTGAGTTTCTCTTTCGGGTGAACTTAGTATGAAAATTTTCAGATTTGAACATCCAGGTTCAAAGATTACTAAAATTGGACCTGAGTTTCTCGTCTGGATGAAAATTGTCTTTGACCATTTTACCCTTTTTGGAAAAATCATTGATACTTCAAATTTTGCAAAACCAGAATGCATCAGTGCTGCTCCAGATAGAATCATGGAAACTATGCACAAACCAGAACACAAGTTGAAGTATGACCTAATTTTATAGATAATTACATAAGTACTGAATTACACCATCTAACGCAACACTAACTTAGTGATTTAAGCTATTAAGTATTCACCTAAACCAGAATACTGGAAAAGTTCAAAGTTTATCAACAAACAAGTGCATAGGACATGAAGGATTCAGTCTCAACCAAGCATCAACACAGATAAGATGAAAATAATGTTTAAAAACCTGCAATTATAAAATCATTAGGATACAAGCTTTGAATGTTTTATAAAGTAAATTCTTGTTTTATGAAGTAAATTACAGGACAAAGGAAAAGAAGAAGAAAATTAAGGTGCAACAAAGAAATTGATATCAACTATAGGGAAACACATATCGAGACAAGTGCTATCAGTCTAAAACTGCAAGAAGAATCATTAAACTCAAGATCAGAGAAGCCAAACATGTAGTGAGTAGATAAAGATTTTATGACATCCACAATAACCAAGTAAATCAATGGGAGGAAATGAGCACTGACTTCATATCAATACAATGGGTTTTCTTGGTCTATTGAAGCTCGTGGATAAAATGACTAACATAAAAGTAAACGCATCTTCTGATTTTCACCTAAACCCAACCCTTAATGATAATCAATCCAACATGAGAAAGAAAAATCAACCAAATCTTATTTCTAAAGACCAATTTCTAAGCAAGTTTAGCGAGTTCACCCATTTAAGGAGTTGTAATTTAGCAAACAAAATAACGAAAAGTACAAGTATACTTGAAAAAAAATGGCCAAAATACCTTCACCCGAGTTCAAACACCAACAACAACACCACATATCCTGCATAACTCCATCCCTGAAATCACCACCAACAATAACTAACGGCTCAACCCTTTAATTTCGCTTCAATCACTTCATTTGACTTGAATCTTCACGGCAACAATATATATTCTAATTTCTCTTCTTCCATAACACAACATCAGATCCCATTTCGAAAGCATACCCTATATCAACCACCTTCCTCATTCAACTCAAAACCCTTTAATTCTTCACTACCAAATACCGTAAACCCGTTAGTAACCACCATCTTCTCGGCTCACACTCAGATTCGAAACCCTAAGATTTTATTCAAACAAACTTCAACCTTAAACCCTAGGTTTAATTCTTCAAATCGAGCAATCAAACACATCGATCTCTTCCACCAAAGAAACAACAACCTGTTTCAATACATGTAATTTCATCCGAATCTCTCGATTTATCTCTCCATCCAACTAATAAACCAATTCATTTAGAAGAAATAGAGAACTCATAATCACTTACCGCATCAACGAAGAAGACAAACCATGATATTTATCATCACCGTAAATCCAGACTCAACTGTGACTATATTCTTAACCAATCACCATCATCGTTTTAGGTTAAATCGATTGATATGAACAAAAACAACCAAAATCAAGCTATAATTTATTGATTTGAAACTAGGGATTTCTTTTTTCGCTTAATTTTGACTCGCAAATTTTAACTCTCAAAGTGTTAATGGTCGAGAGAAAGGAAAAGGAAGATGAATAGCTGAGAGAAAGGAACGAGGAGAAGAAGAAGAATTGTTGTTAGCCGAAAGGGGGTGCGGTTTTTGTCTAAGTCTTGATTTTTCACTAAGTCATGCTTTGTTGACTTAAGTCTTGATTATTTTGAACACAAAAAATAATTTTTTTATTATAATTATAATTATTATTATATTATTGGATAAATATGATTACATGAAACTAGTTGGAAGCCTAACAAGCTAAACTCCAACAACATACTATTACATTAATTGAACAGGTTCTTTGTGCTAACCTATCAAGCCCCGAGCCTCATGGGTAACCTAGCCAAGGGAGCCAAACGGCGGGAGGTTTCTCTTTCGGATGAACTTGAGACGAAATCTATCGTAATTGAACATCACTCGTTCAAATATTACTAGAGTTAGACCCGAGTTTCTCTTTCGGATGGGCGAGGATGAAATATATCGTAATTGAACATCACATGTTCAAATATTACTAGAGTTAGATCGGAGTTTCTCTTTCGGATGAAGCGAGGACGAAATATATCGAATTGAACATCACATGTTCAAATATTACTAGAGTTAGACCGGAGTTTCTCTTTCGGATGAATCGACGTAGGAGTTTCATTGATCGAAAAATAAAGCGTGATAAAAGTTACATTGTGATAAAATCCTGGTTTTGGTGTATTAAAGTAAGGTGATGCATTTATATCATCTAGAAGCTCTAGCGATAAACTCGCGAAGACAAATTTTGTTTCAAAAGATGAAAATTTTCAATCGATATGATGCTCTAGCGATAAACTCGCCAAGACAAATTGTATCATCTTTGCGTACTTATTTAATAAACCACGAAACTTGGTAGTTATCATATCCTAGTGGCTGAAAGCTACTAACCACACCAACAAACTAATGTCTTGGTACAAGTGTCTACCAAAAGATTGAATTGGTGGCTACACATAGTGTCTTGAAGTATTTACCTTCTAGCGTACTTTGTAGTTGTCAAACTCTCGTGGCTGAAAGATACTAACAACGCCAATATTTTGATGGTTGGTTGAGGTGTCTACCAACAGGATAATTCGTGGGTAAGCTGAGTGGCAAAAGATATGTACCTTTTAGGGTACTATTTGGTTGCCCAAACATGATGGTTGGAGGCTAATAACAACAAATACGATAGTTCGGTTGTTTAGTTGTTCATGCTAAAGCCTTCCACCCACTTTCGTTGCTGAAAAACTGGTGGTTAGACATTTCCGCCAACCATAGATGTTTTTAGTTACAAATAATTGTTGCTGAAGAATTCCACCAACTGTAGTTGGTAAGAAAATAGTCGCTAAAGCCAAGTTTTCTTGTAGTGAATATTTGGCACTCATCAAATACCCCCAAACCTGAATTTTACTTGTCCTCAAGTGAAAAAGAAATTAAGAAATCCTAACTATACCCCTATCGCAGGTCTCTCGAATGCATTTAGCGTATGCACTAAGCCTTTAAACCCCTAGGTGTCCCTAGTGGACGAGTTGTAGTCTCGTGAGGGTTTACCAGAGGTGTACCCACAAAACCTTCTCCAACTTCAGAGTGTAAAAGAGTCTCAAGCATCCAAGGAGCTATGAGGACATAGAATTTCTGCATGCTAGTAACAAGAAGTTAGAACTACCAAAGAACGCATTCTCATCCTTAAGTGCTGAGCGAGAAATAACCATACCATATGAAAGAATTCGGGTTCGATTGTGATCATAAGCCTCGACTCTGCCTCACCAATAGGGTTTTATGATAATTGCACTCAAAAAGACCGCTTTTTAGTCTCTCATGTATGCAGCGGGAATAAAGAGAGAAATCCCGCACACGTTGTAGGTAAGAAGGGTAACCTTCCGAAATAATTTCGGAGACTCCACGAAGTGTGGACAAAAAGAATCTTTTCTGATGATCTCTAAGAAAGGAAATCAACCATTAGCAAGGGTGGGAGTACTCACTTACCTTCTCACCCGATCGGCAATTAATATCACTCTCTCATCATTCATAGAAACGTCTTCAATCTTCGGTCTTCGGTCTTCAATAGCTGATGATGAACTTCTGAACTTCACAAAAACTTGACAAACATTTTTTTTTTTTTTTTTTTTTTAACTTTATGAACTTACATGAAATGAAAATAACAATACAACTCAATTTTTTTTTTTACAAACTTCATTAATTCTCATCTTCTTTTCTTTTCTTTCCTTTGTTGCACGTAAACCTTGGACTATCTCAACTTTTCTTCAAATATTCTGATGATGCTCCGCTTGCTGACGATGATGTGTTTCTATGAATCTGTTGATGTTGTTGAGAGGGAGAGAGTGATGCTAACTGCAAATCGGTATTTAGAAGAAGTTTTCATCTTTAAACTTCACCCTCATGATTGACGGAATTAGCACTCAAGAGATCAAAAATAGTGTTGAAAGTGGTGCGAAGTTGGGTAGCTCACCATTCCTACCCGGAATTGACGTACGGTGACACACACTCTAACAGCTTTTCTAGAAAGTCACAAAGAGTGAAGGTTGGTACCTCGCTTGATATAAAATGGGTAGTCTCCACTATGGTTGATCCCAATTCTACTACCGAATATCTAAACAGCACCTAATTCACCCTCCGGTATGGTTAAATCCAATTTTAACGCTCTAATCAACTAAGAAACCCGATTGTGTTCTCCAGTACTTCCAAGTTCTGTTATTTCGGTCAGACTCTCTATGTAAACATAGCTAGAAGCATGCTAGTGACTCTAAAATCTCTAAAAGTTGGAGGTTTTTATGCAAATATTTACAAAGAGTTTTTTTTTTTTTTTTTTTTTTTTTTTTTTTTTTTTTTTTTTTTTTTAAGATGAATCAAAACAAAAAGACTAAAAACTCTAAATGCAAATCACACCCCCAAACCTAGATCAAACATTGTCCTCAATGTGTCAACAGATATAAAGAATTTAAGGTCACATACCATGAGAACTATGTTGAGAGGAGAAAAGGGAAGAGATTAAGGATGCAAGAGGGTGTTGCTAAACCATAGAAAGATGAATGCTTTGAAAGCAAACAATCAAGAGCGCAAGACAAAAAGTTTGGTTAGCACACATCAAAAACTATGCAAAAAGAAAAAGAAAAGGGAAAGAGAATGGATTGTTAGACCATATGTATGTACACAAGTGAACTAGTCTAGTCCACATAGATGGGGTCTTCCAAGTCAACGGTCTCAACTTCTGGTGGAAGATGCTCCAAAAATGGTTTCAATCTCTGACCATTTATTTTGAAAATGTTCTTGTTTGCCGGGTTTTCAACTTCTACAGCTCCATGGGGAAAGGCAGTGCGTACCAAGAATGGTCCCGACCATCGAGAACGTAGCTTTCCCGGAAACAAGTGCAAACGAGTGTTGTACAATAAAACTTTCTCGACTGGTGTGAAAGACTTGCTTGAGAATGCGCTTGTCGTGAAACACTTTCATCCTATGTTTGTACGTTTTGGCACTATCATATGCATCGTTTCTCAATTCTTCTAACTCATTGAGTTGAAGTTTTCTATGGGTTCCAGCCTTATCAAGATCAAAATTCAACTTCTTCACAGCCCAATATGCACGGTGTTCTAACTCAACAGGTAGATGACATGCTTTTCCGTACACAAGTCTGTAAGGAGACATCCCAATGGGAGTCTTGTATGCAGTTCTATAGGCCCATAAAGCATCGTTTAAGCGCAAAGACCAATCTTTCCTAGAAGGATTGACGGTCTTCTCAAGGATATGCTTAATTTCCCTATTAGAAACTTCTACTTGGCCATTGGTTTGAGGATGGTAAGGTGTTGCGACCTTGTGAGTGATTCCATACTTGCGCACTAGTGATTCAAAGGGTCTATTGCATAAATGACTACCTCCATCACTGATTATTGCCCTAGGGGTTCCAAAACGGGAGAAAATGTTCTCCTTAAGAAAAGAAAGAACAACTTTATGGTCGTTGGTTTTGGATGCAATGGCCTCTACCCATTTAGAGACATAATCAACAACAACAAGAATGTATAACTTACCTTCGAGTTAGGAAATGGACCCATGAAATCAATACCCCACACATCAAACAGCTCAACAATCAAAATGGGTTGTAAGGGCATCATGTTTCTCTTAGTGATACTTCCTAATTTACGGCATCGGTCACAAGCAACACAAAAAGCATGGCAATCCTTAAACAAGTGTTGGCCAATAGAAACCGCTTTGCAAGATCTTTGCAGCAGGTTTTCTTGGCACTAAAGTGGCCTCCACATGCATGGTCATGACAGAAAGAGATGACGTCCCTTTGTTTGTAGGTGGGGACACATCTCCTAATGATTTGGTCTTGGCAGTACTTAAACAAATATGGGTCATCCCAAAGGAAATGTTTAACTTCAGCCAAGAACTTAGAACGGTCTTGTTTAGACCAATGCAAGGGCATTCTACCTGTAGCAAGGTAGTTCACAATATCAGCAAACCAAGGCATCTCAGACACAAGCATCAATTGCTCATCAGGGAATGATTCCCTAATCAACACAGATTCATCAGCAGATTCGACATTCAACCTAAACAAGTGATCAGCAACAACATTTTCTGACCCTTTATTATCTCGAATTTCGAGGTCAAACTCTTGTAACAAGAGTATCCATCGAATTAGACGAGCCTTAGCATCTTTTTTAGACAAAAGATATCTCAATACAGCATGGTCAGAGTAAATGATGACCTTAGACCCTATCAAATAAGATCTAAACTTATCTAATGCAAACACAACAGCTAGTAACTCTTTCTCAGTAGTGGAATAATTCAATTGAGCGTCATTAAGTGTTTTACTAGCATAGTAGATCACATATGGAAGTTTGTCTACTTGTTGGCCCAAAACAGCTCCTACAACATAGTCAGACGCATCACACATAATCTAAAATGGTAATGTCCAATCAGGAGGTCTGACTATAGGGGCAGATGTAAGGAGAGCTTTCAGTTGCTCCCATGCTTCCTTACAAGCATCATCAAAGACAAATGCAACATCTTTTGCAAGAAGATTGCACAAAGGTCGTGAAATTTTACTAAAGTCTTTGATGAATCGGCGGTAAAAACCCGCATGGCCTAGAAATGATCTGATGTCCCTCACAGAACGAGGTTGAGGCAGGTGTTGAATGAGATCTACCTTGGCTTTGTCTACTTCTATGCCTTTTCCGAGATGATATGCCCTAAAACAATGCCTGAGTTGACCATGAAATGACATTTTTCCCAATTCAAAACCAAACTCTTCTCCTTACTGACTAATCAAAGCACACAAGTGAGGTGATGCAAACACTCATCAAAAGAAGAACCAAACACCGAAAAATCATCCATAAAAATCTCAAGAAACTTATCTACCATGTCGGAAAATATGCTCATCATGCAACGTTGAAAAGTAGCGGGTGCATTGCACAGCCCAAAAGGCATACGACGATAAGCAAATGTTCCATAAGGACATGTAAATATGGTCTTTTGTTGGTCTTCGGGTGCTATGTGAATTTGGTTGTAGCCAGAATAGCCATCTAAGAAGCAGTAGTGACTATGTTTAGCTAACCTTTCCAAAGATTTGGTCAATGAAGGGAAGGGGAAAATGGTCTTTCTTGGTTCTGTGTGTTCGATTTTCTATAGTCAATACTGAGACTCGCCATCCGGTGGTCACACGGGTGGGAACGAGCTCATTCATCTCGTTTTGAACTACAAAGTAATGCCAGACTTCTTGGGTACTACCTGAATGGGGCTGACCCACTGGCTATCAGGGACTGGGTAAATGATACCCGCATCAAGCAGTTTCAGAATCTCACCCTTGACAACATCTCTCATGTTGGGGTTAAGTCTCCTTTGCATTTCCCTAGATGGTTTAGTGTTCTCCTCAAGGTTTATGTAATGCATGCAAATTGTGGGACTTATACCCTTAAGATCGGAGATGGTCCAACCTAAGGCTCCTTTATGCTCTTTAAGTACTTCTAAAAGTTTACTTTCCTGTTCTGTGTCTAAACATGATGCAATAATCACAGGTAAAGTATCAGAAGGACCTAAGAAAGCATACTTCAAAGTATCAGGTAATGGTTTCAAATCAAGCTTAGGTGGTGTGTCAAGAGGTGGGGCAGATTTGGTATCAGAGAGTGGAAGGGGTTCCACTGCATTTTGCCATTTAGCAATATCCATGGGTGGCACAGACTCTAGCAAAGAGTGGACTTCACTAACGTACTCAGACTCAAAGAGATCTAAGTCAAAGTTATCTAAACATGCTTTTACAGGGTCCACTGACAAAATGTCGGGCAATGAGTCTTGGATCAGACTCTCAATCATGTTAACCTCGTGCTATTCATCATCATCACACTCTATGGGTTGTTGGTTCACACGAAAGACATTCAGTTCTACAGTCATGTTGCCAAAAGACAAATTCAATATCCCGCTACGACAATTTATGATAGCGTTTGACGTTGCCAAGAAAGGACGTCCTAAGATAACGGGAATATGATTTTCGGGATTTTGCACAAGGTTGAGTATCTAACACAATGAAGTCCACGGGAAATAAAATTTATCAACCTTGATTAGCACATCTTCAACGATTCCCCGAGGGACTTTCACGGATCTGTCCGCTAATTGTAGCGTGACAGAGTGGGTTGCAATTCCCCAAGACCTAACCGCACATACACAGAATATGGCGGTAGATTCACACTAGCTCCTAAGTCCAATAAAGCTTTTTCGATTGTATGCTCACCTATAGTACAAGAGATAGTTGGGCTACCGGGTCTTTAAACTTAGGTGGGGTTTTGTTTTGAATAATTGAACTTACTTGCTCGGTGAGAAAGGCACGCTTATGCACATGAAGCTTTCGCTTTTTGTGTGCACTGAGTCCTTCAAAAACTTAGCATAGGCGGTATTTGCTCGATTGCTTCGAGAAATGGAATGTTTATGTTAACTCTTTTGAACATTTCCAAAATCTCGTTGTATTGGGTACCCCCATACGTTGTACCAACCTCGTGGGAATGGAGCAACGGGTACATTACCAAGCTGAGAGGAACATCTACATTAGTAGGACTCTTGGTTTTATCAATGGGCTCAGATTCTTTCTCTACAGTCGATGTTTTCTGTAGTGTTGTGTGTACTTGGGAGTCTGATGTAGACTCGCTTGACGGTGGTACACCTACATGGTTCTCAACAATTCTACCACTACGGAGAGTGGTGACAGCATTCGCTTGACTATGTGAAGTTTCATTGCAGGTAGAGGGGCCTGCTTGAAACACATTCTTTGGATTTTGTTGGGGTTGACTAGGAAGTTTTCCTTTTTCTCTCTCATTCAATGCATCACAGATTTGACCTATCTTAAGATCTAGGTTTGCGAGACGTTGGTCGGTGGTTTTCTCATGTCTTGAAAGATTTTGGGTTAACATAACGACACAGTCTTCAAATCTAGTCTTTTTCTCCACGGGGTACCGAGGATGTGGTTGTACTTGGGGGTTTCTAGGATATGAGTATCCTTGGTTGTTATTTGTTGGTCCCCCTTGTACAGGTCCCTTGGACCATGAGAAGTTAGGGTGGTTCCTCCACCCTGGGTTGTAGGTTTGAGAATAAGGGTTGTTCTCTTGCCTCTGGTACAATGCATTGGCTTGCTCGGCTTTAGACTCTTGAAATGCATGTAAATCGGGACAATTTGTCCACTAAGTGGTCGAACTATGGCATGCGGCACAAGTGGCCATATCAATTTGGTCACGGAGAGTAGGGGCATTAGATTTTACATTCTTTTCCAACTCAAGCACTTCTATTCTCCGGGCCAAAGATGCCATTTTTGCATTTCCCTCGAAGTCAGACTCGATTCTATGAACATTTTGTGCAGGGTTAGTCCTTCTCGGTTCACGGATGGACTCCCACTGTTGAGTCTTTTCGGCGACTTCGATTAAGAAAGTCCAAGCGTCATCAAGACTCTTGTCAATAAATGCACCATTGCACATTGACTCGGCGTGGTACGGGTTCTAACATCTAGACCCTCATACAAGATTTGGACGAGTCTCCATTTTTCAAAACCATGGTGGGGACATTGGAGTAATAATTCATTGAATCTCTCCAAGTATTTTGCTAGAGTTTCGTCTTCTAATTGCACAAAACCATTTAGACTTTGGCGAATTGTCGCCGTCTTATGGTTTGGGAAAAACTTTTGAAAAACTCTTTTGTGAGGTCATCCCAGGTTCTAATGGACTGTGGTTGTAGGGCATGAAGCCAAGACTTGGCTTTGTATTTCAGAGAAAAAGGAAACAATCTCAATTTGAGGGACTCCTCTGGCATTTGGTTAAAACGCAGAGTCCCACAAATATCCTCAAAGTCTCTCACGTGATGGTAGGGGTTCTCAGCATCGACCCCTCTAAACACGGGTAGCATGTGAATGGTGCTTGCTTTCAGTTCAAACTGACAAGCATCGGCTGACAGAATGATGCAAGAGGGATGGCTTGCCCTAGTTGGGTATATGTAGTCCTTGAGACTACGGGGTGGGTTTGGTTCATCACCCATGATTTTACATTTGAGATGGGTTTGGGCTTGGGCTTTCTGTTAAAGAACTGGGTATGCTTACGATTTCGTCCGGGCGGATTCTAACTAGTCAATTTGTTTGGTCTCTAAAAGACACAATCATAGCCTAGCTAGCGCATCTAGCATGTTATCATACAAACAAGTTCAACACAAAAAAGCAAAAACTTACAAATGACCCACTAATACAAGACTCAAGCCCAAAAGATGGCTTTTTGAAGTTATGAAGCCCAACTGAATAGGTTGACTCTAGCCCAAAAGATGTGGTGTTGGGTTTGGTTTTTGAACAGCCCAGCAGCTGAACGGCCCAGGTATGCAGGCCAAGTTATGTGGGCTGAAGGTTGTGTGCAGAGCCAGAGCCCAGTTTGGGTGAAAATGATACAGACCAGGTGTGTGGAAAGCCTAGTGGAACTGGGTTCTAGCTTGATTTTGGTCTCGGCTTATGTGGGCTTTCAAATGTTGTTGTTATTGCCAAGATGTGGGCTTCAGATGTTAAGTTTTTATAGCACTGGTTTGAGTGCACAGAGCAACAGAAAAATACAATTTCACACAAAATGCACAGCACAGTTTGTGCAGGCTAGGTTATACCCAGCACTGGCAAGGCACAGTGTAGGTAATGTGCAGCTCGGTGCACAAGTAAATACCCACAAATTGTTGCACACAAGCAGAGGTGATGCACATTTGGGAGCGGAGTGGACAAGATAGTTAAAACCGTGTATGGTGCACAGGGTTGATGGATGTGCTCACTCAGGTTGAAGCATGTGCAAGGTTTGTGTATTTGAAAACCAACCTAGTTGCTAACACAAACTCTGCTATTCAACAGCTCATTCAAACACCACAGGTCACACACAAATTGCAGAATTTTGATTTAGCAGTCAATCAGATAACAATTTTAGCAGAATTCAAGCTCACAAGTATGCAAATATCAAGATGGCGAGATGGCTTAGCAAGATCAGTCAAGCAAATGCACAGATGCACATATGAGCCAATGGATGACAGATTCAACAGGGTCACGGGATTGCTATTCAAGCTCACAGCTACAGGGGCTGGAGAATGCACATAGCATCAATCTCAGTTGTAAGCAACACCTAGCAGGGAATTATGTTTTAAAGATTTACAGGTCATGCTCAGGTTACACTCAATCAAACATGCCATAACATCCATTCAAGTAAGTAAGCAAGGCTGAGATACAAACCGCCAGTATAAAACTGGGTTTAGGCAAATCCACCAATGGCTTTGCTGCTCCCTTTTCTTTCTTGGATTGCACAAAGAAGACAAAGAAAGACTGTCACTCAAGAGTGAGTTTTAGTTTTCAATGTTGCACAGTTAAAGCCAGAGCATCAAACTACTAATATTTGAAATGGAGCAAGATACAGGTAATTCAACTACAAGACAGTGGATGCAAAACAAAAGTTACAAGGTGAGACAGAAGAACAGAATGCAATGACAGACTGATGGCACTAAGTTACAGCATGAGATGCAGAACACAATGAAAGATGCAGAGTTACAGCATGATAGCATAGCTAAGTTATGCTAAGAGAAACTAAAACAAGGATTCAAAACATATATGAACAGATGGATGAAATATACAAAGATGGATGAAATCAGTGAAGTAAAGCAATAAAGAGCAAACAAAGACACTACCGGTTCCCAACAACGGCGCCAAAAACTTGGTAGGTCTGTAAAATAGTATTTCCTACGTTTTAAACTGCAAGTGCACATTGCCTTTGGAGGCAGTGGCAAGCACGGGTCATTCCACAGAGAACTGGGGTGTGTTATGTGATCTAATAGCTCTTAACTGATTTCAGGGGAGGTAGCACAAAAATATGGAGGTTTGTTTATAGTCTTTACGACTGAGTTGAAGGTTTCAAAGCTAAAAGTAAGATGAAATACAAGTGTTGAAGTTACAGGCACTAGGATTATCAAATCCACCGCTAATTCAAGTTATGTTATTCAACTAGCTTGAATGCTCTTGCTACAGATAAGGAGAGTGTGTCAGGCTATCACTTATCTAAGGGTTTCACCAGGAATAGTTCAAGTTATCGGCTAAGGGTGCTAATTGGAGAGCACTAGTTGTCTAATTAAGCACAACTAGTCAATGGCTAGCAATAGTGATTGAAGTTTGGGCTGAATTACACTCAATGCAGAGTTATCCTAACTACAATGGATACATGGCATCCATTGTGAGAGCAAAGCAATGAAAGTGCTATAATTGAACTATCTTGTAATTTAAGCATGCAAAGAACATTTCAAAAACAGTTGAACAACAGAACAAAAGAGCTAGGGTTTCATTGTAATCCTAGCAATTAATTTAGAACATCATAAACATGGTGAAAAACAGATTAAAATTGAAACTAAGTTATGAACCCTAAAACATGCTCCATTTCTCTTACATCAAAAACCTCAATTTATAACTCACAAAACATTTTTTATTAACAACTACACTGACCCAAACCTGTATCTTGCTCTGAATCGACTCTGAGCTCCATGCTGGGGTTGTTAGTCGAGAAAACCCTAATTTTAATCATCTCAACCCTAGCTTCTAGGTTATGGGAGAAGCTACAGGTAGAGATGGTTAAAACGAGGCTAGCTGCTGAGGAGCTAGTGGTGATGGCGACGGGAGAAGGAGAGGTGGTGATGGGGTAGCTACGCCATGGGTATGGAGAAGAAGGTGAAGGGGATGGTTTCTCGATTAAAGTCGAGAGTGGAAGAAAGAGAAGATGGGGGAGAAAATGGGTAGAGGTCGATGGGTATAGGTATAGGGTGTTTTGTTGTGAAGCGGGTGTAGCAAAGATCGATGAAGAGGCTGTAGCGAGCGTTGGATCTCGCTGAGGGAGATCTGAACGGCTTAGGAAGAATCCGGCAGATTTGGTGTTGAGCGGGAGCAGCGAGAAATGATGTGCAAGGTGGAGCGAGCGTTGGATGCAGCTGGGTGAGATCTGAACGGCTCAGGGGGAACGGGTTCGGATCCGGGTCGTGGCTAGCTCAAGCCCATGTCTTGTAGGTGAGTTGCTACTTGTTGGTTGCAACTGTTGTTGCGTCTGTGCGGGCTTTGGCTTTCTACTCCATAGACGCTTGTCTCCAATTCTTTGCTCTTTTGGCTCCTTCAATTTCTTCGAGCTTTATTTATTACCTAAAAACACAAAATTAATTAGTACAAATATTTATTCTTGAAAACAAAGAAAATACGAGAATGGGATAATATCTGATTTCTGAGCACAAAAGATGAGTTAAATGCCAATAAAAAGGTGTATAAATATGCAATATTTGGCACTCTGATAGGGTGTAGAATACATCCTATTTACTATCTATTGTTTATGCTTTCTTTGCTATTTTTCTTGTAAATTATGTATTTTACGCCTGTTTTGAGTTTTGTAGCTACTTGAGTCACACGGAGGAAAAGAAGAAGAAATTACTCTATTTGAGCCAAAAGGGCAAAATTGTCAATTCAAGGGTGAACATTATCTGGAGCCTAGCCAAGGTTAAGGGGCAACCCAATTTGAAGGAGTACTAAATACGGACCCGGTTCTCGAGGATAAGGGTTTGGATACTTTAGGCTAGCCCCTTATCAAGTGACCACCTATTATAGGCACCCACCGGGGTGGCTCTTATGTTAGGCGTTTTGATCCCAAATCATTACGAACCCTAAATCGAGAGTTATCTTTACTCTCAATCATCTCCACACCGAAACAGAGAGTTAAAACAATGACCATGACTGCTAATGAAATCGCGAGATTAGAAAATCATTGAAATTAGAGGATTTGAATCGAGCGGTTCATGAAGTATATGATGATCCTCGAATTACGGTATGGGTAAGAATCGAAATTCATGAAGAATCACGAGATGGATTTGAGAACTTAGAATTGATAAATGAATTGGAGATGGGATCGATTCTTCTTTGTGAGAGATTGAGACGGTGATGATTAAGGGTTATGGTCCTGTGATTGAGTTGAGATGTAATCGAGAGATGGGCTTGTGAGAAATCGACTCGGTGAGAAGAAGTGAGGTGTTGGAGATGAAGGTGGTTTTGTTGTTGGAGGAAGGAACTTAGGGTTCTGTTAGTTGATTGACTCAGGCAACATAACAAGATCATAGCAGATTGAAATCAAAGCGGCTTAAGGTCTGTGGTTGAGAACCAGTTATGTGGGTATGTCGAATCGGGTAATGGATCTGGAGGTGATGTTGATGGCTAATGTTGTGGAATCGATGAAGATGGGTTTGAATGAAGAACACGAGAGAAGAAGTTCTTTCTTTGTTGAATGGGTTTGGTTACGAGGATGAAATTCTGACCAAAATTTGATCGATTACGGCGATGTAAAATCTGCGGTGATTGATAGTTCCGTGAATGGAGAAGACAGGAAGCTAACGTGATAATGGTAGGGTTGAATCAATTAGGTTTTGTTGGTTTAAAGAACGATGGGTGTTATTTTGAATGGAAAATGGGTTTGATTGTTCGATCTTTGCTATGAGATTTATTGTTACGATCAAGGCGATTGGAAATGAATGAGCTCTGTTGCATAAATGTGTGGAATGTTTGAACTAATTAGATGAATGATAGGCTTCTTAACAGGTGAAGAATAATAGCCTGAAATTGGCCGGGAAGTCCTGTAAATAGCCGAAACTCGGCCGGTTCTCCATTCCGGCGAGTCAAATCGGCGATGACCGATCCAGCCGATCCGACTCAACTTGATTGACCAATCAGTGAGTTAGAAAGTGACTCGATGCCGCTGACTCTCCTCCCCCTTTGACTATTTGACTAACGGTTTGACTCTTTTGACCGTTAGTCTTAATGTAAGCGACGGAATATTAGTCGGCGGATTCCGTGGCCGGCGGTGATATTGGTGGCCGGCGACGACTATTTCGGCGGATTCCCGGCCATAATACCGATTTTCGCGAGCAAAAATTCCGAATTTTCTATGGACTTCTCTCATGGGTGTGAAGACTTGGGCTTGGAATTGGATGGAGAATTGGACTCAAATTTGGAAAGAGAAGATGGAAGAAGAGAAAGACTTGAATTTGGAAATTGAATTGCAAAAGGAAAAGGATTCTATTCCTTGGAAGATTTGGAGAATATTGAAGCCTATAAATAGAGAAGTTTTCTACATCTTTTATACACACCTCTCTACACACACAACACTTTTCTTTTCTTATTCTTTGTGTGAACTCTTTAGCATGAGTAGCTAATTTTATTATTGATTGAGGATGCATTCCTAGTTCTTAATATGATTTAAGTTTTTGTTTTCAATTCTATCTTGAAGTTTTTCACATAATTATCATTTGTTTTTACTAATAGGAATGATCTTAAAGACATTCATGATTGATTGATAGATTGTTTGGATGGCCAACTAAATTAATTTGTTGATTTAATCTAATGCTAGTGAAAGTTAGGGGATAAGTAATCGTTTCTTGACTCTTTACATAAGTAGCAAACACGAGACCTTGCGGAGGGATTAGTGGAGCAATTGTGTGTAGAAACAACGCTAGAAAGTGAACCAAGCGAACCAAGAGTTTAACTACTAGTACTAAACCTAAATTCATAAATCTTAATGCATTTTAGGAATTACATCTTGTAAGCGAACCTCAAGGTGGTTCTTTTGGATAGAATCGATAACTAAGCGGACTTGTTACTCAGTGAAATAAGGGATTTTGGGGCTAGCTAAGCGGACCTGCTATCCTACGGTTGGTGATAATTTGTGACTAATAACAAGTAGAAAAGAACATAACTTTAATCATTGTTTTGCAACGAAGAATGATTCCTTAATCTTATTTCTCTTATTGCTTTCAACTTTATCTTTTAATTGCTTTGCTTATTTTCTTTTGCTTTTTTACACCCCACTTTCGTGACAATTTTACAACTAGAATCTCTTGCTCCTCGTGGGAACGAACTTGACTTCCATTATATTATTTTTAATTGAGTGGAAATATTGATTAATTTGATTGCACCTCGACACGCATCAAATTTTGGCGCCTTCGGGAGCGGACGGACGATTTTAGTTGTTTTTATTTTTCTTTTTGCTTTATTCTTGCTTTGTTGGATTCTATTTCGTATCTAACTTAAGTTTTTGCGAATCTTATTTCAGTGCCGATTTTCCATGTATGGTGGACAAGAGCAAGCATATTACAACAATCAATACGGTTTTCAACCTCAACATTATGACAACTTCCAACCATCCTTAGGATACAATCAAAACCAATCTTTTGGCTATGATCAAATTCCTACGAGAACATTATGGATATTCTCATACATATCAACAACCTTATGACGGGTATGTAAGTGGACAATCACAAGGATGGGAGGATAGTTTTGTTTATGATCGAGAAATTCTCTAGTTTTGCGAGATAAGATCTGCTATGATTGGGGATCTTCAACAAAAGTTGCAAGAGTCACATCGAGAAATTCAAAGGAATTCGGAGAAATTATACGAACAAATTAACCAACCTTTGGAGACTTTTGATGACGCTAGTGTAGATTACTTGAGCCTTGATCTTAATAATGATCAATCACCTATTCAAACGGAAGAGCTTGAGGAAGATGCATTTATTGCTTGGAAAAAATTTCTTAGGGAAAGATATGAGTCTGCGGAAGTGTATGAACGTTGTAACAATGAGGAAGTTATTCCAACTCCGGATCATAATAAAGATCCTTCACCTATTCAAAAGGAGGAGTTTGGATATCACTTGCCTATTGTTGTAAACGGAAGTAACACCCTCACAAGAAGATCTTACAATTTATACCGAGGAAGATTATATGAGAGAAGAATGGCCCGATTCCGATGATGAGAATGTTGAAGAGATGATGCTCGTTAATGAAACCACATTGATTGATTTAAGTGGAAGACCCAATTGAACTTGCCAATGATTTTAATGATGCCAAGACTTTGGTTAAGGTAGAAAACGACGAAGAATGGTTGCAAGGTTTAATAGAGGACCACGATATACAAGAGGTAAGTAATTCACTTGAATTTTTTAAGGATGAAGAGGATTCTATAATACAAGAGAAATTGTGCAAGGTTTGTCTAACCCTTTGCATATTGATTCTTCTCCTTTACCTCTTATTGGTTTGAATGTGTGCTTGAAAGTATTTTTGGATGATTTTGTTTCTAACTATCCACCATTGGAAACACTTGATGCTAACACTATGCAGGTTTGCCAAGAGGAATACATGGAAGTTCCAAAATTCTATGTTCTTTATACACTTAGAGTGTGGACGAGAATAAGTGTGGGGGAAATTTCAATCGAGCGATAATTTCACTATTATTTTCTTGTGCTAATATTTGTATGGAGTTATTGTTTGCAAAACAGGTATTATGGGTGGATCCTCAAATTTTCAGATTGTTAGTATATGGGAATGAATCTTGCAAGAGCTAAGTCGGGCGTCGACTTTAAAACAAGCGCTTAATGGAGGCAACCCATAGGTTTTGTATTTCTTATCCTTTTGCTTTTTGTTATTTCTTTTTCTTGTTTCTTATCATGTTAAAATTTCCCACCTTGACTTTACTAGGAGGATTCAATTACATTGAGGACAATGGAAGGTTTAAGTGTGGGGGAGTGGTTAAGCATGTATTTTAAAAAAATTACAAAAAAATTAAAAAAGTTTAAAAAAAAAAAAAAAAGTTTTACTTAAAAACTCCAACTTTTAAAGATTTTAGAGTCACTAGCATACTTCTAGGTATGTTTACATAGAGATTTTGACCGACATAATTGAACTTGGAAATGTTAGAGAACTACAATGGATTTCTTGCTTGTTTGAGTGTTAAATAATGGATTTAATCATGCCGGTGATGCGAATTTGGTGCAGGGAGAAGTGCGTTATTAGAGTTGCTGATCAATCATTAGTGGAGACTACCCGTATTCATATCATGTGATGCACCGACCAGAAATTCTTCCATCTACTAAAGAGCTTCTTTTGAGTGTGTGTCACCGTAAGTTAATTCCGGGTAGAATGGTGAGCTACCCAACCTCCCACCAATAGAAGCACTACTCTTTGATCTCTTGAGTGCTAATTTTTTCAATCATGAGGGTGACGTCTATAGATGAAAGCTTCCTTCTTGTAGTTCGATTTGCAGTTAGCACCATTCTCTCTCGCGACAACAACGGATCCATAGAAACACTCTCATCATCAACAAGGAGCGACATCAAAATTTACAAGGAAAGTTGGAAAAGTTTAAGGTTTACAAGCAACGGAACGAGAAAAAGAGCAAATTTCAAATTCAAGTAAAGCAACATACAAATGGCTGGATTTTACATATATGTTGAGGACTTACAATACAATGAGGTAATTTTATATTCAAGTATGAAGACTTATTCATGAAAGCGAAGAAAATTAAAAGGTGAGAATTTTTGAAGTTTATGATTTCAAGACGATACAAGTTGTGAAGAATCAAGCGGTAAACTACTTCTCCCACG
Source organism: Papaver armeniacum (assembly GCA_023531295.1). NCBI lineage: Eukaryota > Viridiplantae > Streptophyta > Magnoliopsida > Ranunculales > Papaveraceae > Papaver > Papaver armeniacum. The sequence continues at coordinate 21,393 of JAJJWW010012472.1, forward strand.
GCCATGGTTTATTTTTGCATTTTATTTCTCTTGTTTTAAAAAAAAAAAAAAAAAAAAAAAAAATATATTTGTTCTTATTTTTATAAGCCGTGGGGAAGGAAAATCTATAAGGAAGTTTCAAGCGACAAGGATTATTAAGGTAAAGAGTTACAAATTGTTAAGGATTTATGAAATTCGAGAATTTATCATCAAAAGTTGAAACCGAAGACGAAGACCAAGAAGTTAAAGACGAGGAGCGGACGTTTCTATTGGATGCCGTGAGAGTGGTGTTATCATAATTGGCGATCGGATGTGAAGGTGAGTAAGTAATCTCATCCTCGATAATAATGGTTGATTTCCTTTCGTAGAGATCGTCGGAAAAATGGTTTTTCAAAATATTAAAAGATGTGGGTTTTTAAAAATATTTCGGAAGTTGTCCTTCCCACCATACAACGTGTTGCAGGAATTCTTTCTTCATTCCTACCTGCACACATGTGCGACCTATAAAAAGCCGTCTTTTTGAGTGCAATTATCATAAAATCCTTTTTGGTGAGGCAGAAGTCGAGGCGAAATGCTTATTGATCGTTTCTCAAACACGCGTTCTCTCATTATGGTGTGGTTATTTCTCACTCAACATTTAAGAATGAGAATATGTTCTTTAGTATTTCTAACTTCTTATTACTAGCATGCAGAAACTCTATGTCCTCATAGCTCTTTTGGATGCTTGGGACGCTTGAACGCTTTGAAGTTGTGAGTTTTAGTTTGATTTGCTCGAGGACTAGCAAAGTCTAAGTGTGGGGAATTTGATAGGGTGTAGAATACATCCTATTTACTATCTATTGTTTATGCTTTCTTTGCTATTTTTCTTGTAAATTATGTATTTTACGCTTGTTTTGAGTTTTGTAGCTACTTCGGAGTCACACGGAGGAAAAGAAGAAGAAATTACTCTATTTGAGCCAAAAAGGGCAAAATTGTCAATTCAAGGGTGAACATTATCTGGAGCCTAGCCAAGGTTAAGGGGCAAGCCAATTTGAAGGAGTACTAAATACGGACCAGGTGAGGATAAGGAATTTGGATACTTTAGGCTAGCCCTTATCAGAAGTGACCACCTATTATAGGCACCCACCTGGGGTGGCTCTTATGTTAGGCGTTTTGATCCCAAATCATTACACGAACCCTAAATCGAGAGTTATCTTTACTCTCAATCATCTCCACACCTGAAACCGAGAGTTAAAACAGCAGCCATGACTGCTAATGAAATCGAGAGATTCTTAGAAAATCATTGAAATTAGAGGATTTGAATCGAGCGAGTTCATGAAGTATATGATGATCCTAGAATTACAAGTATGGGTAAGAATCGAAATTCATGAAGAATCACGGATGGATTTGAGAACTTAGAATTGATAAATGAATTGGAGATGGGATCGATTCTGTCTTGATAGAGATTGAGACGGTGATGATTAAGGGTTATGGTGCGTGATTGAGTTGAGATGTAATCGAGAGATGGGCTTGTGAGAAATCGACTCGGTGAGAAGAAGTGAGGGTGTTGGAGATGAAGGTGGTTTTGTTGTTGGAGGAAGGAACTTGGGGTTCGGTTAGTCGATTGACTCGGGCAACGAGAACAAGATCGAAAGCATTGAAATCAAAGCGGGTTAAGGTCCTGGTTGAGAACGATTGATTATGTGGTCTGTAATCGAATCGGTAATGGATCCGGAGGTGATGTTGATGGCTAATGTTGTGGAATCGATGAAGATGGGTTTGAATGAAGAACACGAGAAGAGGTTTTCTGGGTTGAATGGGTTTGGTTACGAGGATGAAGTTACACCAAAATTTGATGATTCTTGGGACGATGTGCAATCTGGGCGGTTGATTGATAGTTCAGTGAATGAGAAGACAAGGAATCTAACGTGATAATGATGTTAGGTTGAATCAATTAGGTTTTGTTGGTTTAAAGAACGATGGGTGTTACACTGAATGGAAAATGGGTTTGATTGTTCTGATGCTACGATGAGATTTGGCATTGCACGATGCAAGGAAATGAATGAGCTCATTGCATAAATGTGTGGAATGTTTGAACTAATTAGATGAATGATAGGCTTCTTAATGGTGAAGAATAATAGTTACACTAGAAATTTAGGATTCTTAGCGGGAAGTCCGAGTAAATAGCTTTTGGCGAAGTCCTGGCGGCCGGGTTCTCCATTCCAAGCGAGTCAAATCGGAGATGACCGATCCGGCGATCCGACTCAACCCAGTCGGACCAATCAGTGAGTTAGAAGGCGGCTCGGTGGCTGACTCTCCTCCCCTTTGACTATTTGACTAACGGTTTGACTCTTTTGACCGGTTAGTCTTAACGGGTAGATCGACGGAATATTCCGTCGGCGGATTCTGTGGACCGCAGTGATATTCGGTTGTCGGCGATGACTATTCCGGCGGATTCGGCCATAATACGATTTTTTCATGAGCAAAATTTCCAGAATTTTCTATGGACTTCTCTCATGGGTGTGAAGACTTGGGCTTGGAATTGGATGGAGAATTGGACTCAAATTTGGAAAGAGAAGATGGAAGAAGAGAAAGACTTGAATTTGGAAATTGAATTGCAAAAGGAAAAGGATTCTATTCCTTGGAAGATTTGGAGAATATTGAAGCCTATAAATAGAGAAGTTTTCTACATCTTTTATACACACCTCTCTACACACACAACACTTTTCTTTTCTTATTCTTTGTGTGAACTCTTTAGCATGAGTAGCTAATTTTATTATTGATTGAGGATGCATTCCTAGTTCTTAATATGATTTAAGTTTTTGTTTTCAATTCTATCTTGAAGTTTTTCACATAATTATCGTTTGTTTTTACTAATAGGAATGATCTTAAAGACATTCATGATTGATTGATAGATTGTTTGGATGGCCAACTAAATTAATTTGTTGATTTAATCTAATGCTAGTGAAAGTTAGGGGATAAGTAATCGTTTCTTGACTCTTTACATAAGTAGCAAACACGAGACCTTGCGGAGGGATTCCGTGGAGCAATTGTGTGTAAAACAACGTTAGAAAGTGAACCAAGCGAAACCGAGTTTAACTACTAGTACTAAACCTAAATTCATAAATCTTAATGCATTTAGGGAATTACATCTTGTGTGCGAACCTCAAGGTGGTTCTTTTGGATAGAATCGATAACTAAAGCGGACTTGTTACTCGGTGAAATAAGGGATTTTGGGGCTAGCTAAGCGGACCTGCTTTATCCTACGGTTGGTGATAATTTGTGACTAATAACAAGTAGAAAAGAACATAACTTTAATCATTGTTTTGCAACGAAGAATGATTCCTTAATCTTATTTCTCTTATTGCTTTCAACTTTATCTTTTAATTGCTTTGCTTATTTTCTTTTGCTTTTTTACACCCCACTTTCGTGATAATTTTTACAACTAGAATCTCTTGCTCCTCGTGGGAACGAACTTGACTTCCATTATATTATTTTTAATTGAGTGGAAATATTGATTAATTTGATTGCACCTACGACACGCATCACACTCATCAGGAGGTATACCTGATCCATATCCAAATGATAACGCTATGGGGGACCTGTTTTCCAAAGTACAAACAACATTCTCTAATAGGAGAATATCTCCTAGGTGCCGTACTTCTAGTAAAAAAAAATGCAACACTACAATCCAAAGAGCTCAAAGTTGTCACATGTAACAAACAAACTCTGTCTCTCTTTGCTAACTTTTCTCGTTATCTCGGTGGAAAGCCACCAAACACCATTAGCCATCCAAAGAACTTCTCAAGCATGATTCCACATCTCCACATGTGAAAGTTGTATGGGCCCCAATCAGATAACAAATCACATCTCTTTATTTCAACATCGTCATTTTTAAGCTACAACAAAACTACACATGATCCAATGACTTACTCAGTCAAACAAAATTTGATAGCAAACAAAACATTGAACTTGTGAATTTTTTTCAAATTAAAGCCTGCAATTCTTCCCCCCATTTCACCAGCTATCATACTCACCCATTTCAAACTAGTGAACATTACTCTACCTCCATCTGTACCGCAAAACCAAATTCTACTCTTCTATGGCTTCTTCCTCAAACACGCCTTCTTCTAGCATTGATAACCTTGTGAACAAGATGAACTCTGCTCTTACTATCCCTGAGGACTTATTCCCTAAAGTCTTCATCAACTCTGAAAATATCAGAACCAAACAACCTCTAGACTGTGAAATGGTGTTTCATTGGAAAGATCTGAGTAACATCATTTCCAAACCTCTAGACTCGGCTCGTTCATCAATTCTCACTAGGAACTTCAAAGTAAAGTGGAAGTGGACAATGGAGCAACAGGAAGAAACTACTACATTCTCGGACTCACTCATGAAGAAGATTACACAACTTTGAGAAATGGAGGAACAAGATGAGTTTTGAAAAGCATATGGTCTTAGTTGGTGTTCCCAGAGGAGTACCTAACTTGATAGATGAAGAACTATTCAAAAAGGTGATGATTTGGTTACTCATTAAAAGAATTCAACACACATCATCCACGACATTCAAGGCATTCTCGAGACCAATTGAGTTTACCAAGCTGCTAAGAAGGCATATGGGAGGGACATATTTGAAAAGAACATGGAGGTAAAACTTACCATTGATGTCACCAGACCTCTTAAATTTGGTATTGAAGCTTTTGAAACTACCACTACTTCACCTTTGGCTTGAATTTGCCTATGCTCTTAATGGAATAAAGTTTTGTAAAGTACATGAGAATCTGGATCACCCAAGCCCCCTGTCCCACTCCTCAAAACCACTTTCAATCCCATTACAACAATCTCCCAACACCACAACTAGCTCCCCACCAAGAACTCAAGAACAAAAAATTGTGCAAGTGGAAAGAATATTATCCACGAGTCATACTACGTGCGTCTCTGAATCGAATTTGAGATAAAAATAAAACTTGCAAAAAGGTGTATCTTGAAAAAGCAATTGCAAACATTGCCACCTCTTCAAAATATCGATTACTTTTGAGCTCAACCATCAACTAATGTGGAAGTAGATACACCTTACCCGAGATGTTTTAGCTTGCCAAATCGGGAACAAAAGATGGAGCTCTCTAAGAAAATTGCTGGAAACTACAAGAAAAACCTCACAAGAATGAAGGCTATTGCAAGAACCAAAAATGCTAGTACCTAAAAAAATGACCAACATCAAGTTGTGGATCCTGATGGCATTTTCCCAAACTCTCCCCACAAAACCCTTCCCCTTCAACACCCCTTCCAACACTTGCTCAAATTAAAGAAAGAATAGAGTACGAACATGCTAAAAAGAAAAAGGAAGCATGGAAGGCAAAGAAGAAAGTACATGTATTTGAGCAATCATGTTCACCAACTTCCTTGTCAAATATGATGGAGACCAAAAAAAGAAACCTCTCCAACCGAGAATGGCATTGACACCAATTCCTTTGATTCAGACTGCCTCAAAATATTCAAAGATCAGGATGATATCTCTGCAGTACCTCTGGACTCCAACAATCTCTTGATGGCTAATGGTGACTTAGGAGTGCATCTGAAACTATGGTACAATTCTACCTATCTTATACTACTATCTGTTTTTATCATTACTTATAATCATGATATTCCTCCATTTGATTTAACTTATCACTTATGACACAATTGCTATAAGACTTTCTTCAAAGTATCCTATAGTGTCCTATTTTTGGCAATTCTTTACCACTTTGTCATGTAATTTTCAAGATACGGGGACAAAGGATGCTAAAAGATCCTTAATGATATGTTGAATAAGCTAAACCATGATATCATTTTATCTACGAAACCAAACAAAAACAAGAAAAGCTCAAGAAAACCATGAATGAGGTTAATGTTCAAAATTCTTGGTTTGTCAACCCGGGAGGTGCTAGTGGAAATCTTTGGTGGCTTAGCTTTGATATGGAATAATAGCCTTAATATTGAGATTATTGATTTCTCCTATACCATATCAATGCTATAGTCAAGCACCCGGCTGGCACTCCTTGGTTTATACAGCTACTATGGTAGTCCCTAAAACTAATAGTAAACTAAATTCTTGGAAAATCTTTGGAAAATAGTGTTGTCATTAACAACTTACCTTGGTTGGTCAATGGAGACCTAAATTTCATTCTTCATGACACTAAAAATTCAATGCCCAACTTATTGACATCAATGAAGTGCTATATTTAGCAACAAAATTCTTGACTTGGACTTAGTTGATTTGGGCACCATTCACAGTTTGTCCATTCACTTGGTCAACAAAAGAAGTGGTCATGCTCTTATTGAACAAAGATTGGATAGAGGATTAGCAACATAAAGTTGGCTTCTCTATATCCCAATACTAATATATCCAACATGCTTGCTATTGGATCGATCACCATCTTATCCTACGAATTCCAATCCTTCTTGGAAAACTGGTAAAATTCCTTTCAAATTCTTTGATCTTTGGCTGGTGTTTATGGGTAAAAATCATTTCTGCCGATTTAGAGTAAATTCGGTAGGTGAGTGAGAAAGCGGTTCAAAACCTAAACAAATGTCTTGCACGTGGAGCACTTTATAGATTCGAGAGATCAATCATGCAAGTCCGGCCTAAACCAAGAAATGGCCGTTCCGAGACTTGCTTCGGTCACAAAGTGGAGGAGAAGGGTTGATTTGGGGAGGGAAGCAAAGAAGGTGTTGAGACCAGGAATAATGCAGGAGAGTAGTGTCTCGACTTGTATCGAGAAAGTGAAAGCCGGGAGCTTGCAAGAGATGAAAGCTTTTGGAGAGCTTGCAAAGTTGCCTTTTCCGAGAGTGCGGTATTTTTCTCTGGACCGAGACTTGTTGTCCAGGTGGAAATAGGTAAGACCTATTTATACAAGTCGAGATTGAAACGTACCACTGGCCTCATGAAGGAAGAGAGTAAAGGGTGAAATAATGGGAGGAGGTGGTAACCGCAAGGTGTTTATGGGTGAAAAGGTTTTCACCATTATTTCCTCATTTATTTGACCGCTTTATTCCTTTTCACGCTTTCTTAATGTGAGCGTAGTGTCAATGCAATAGTTGTGGACCGCCAAACCAAAACCTGGAAAGCATCCCCGTTTGTGTTGATATCTCGAGTGTTGGTTGCACCTTGAGTGCAAGTGGCGCTGCTAGTGTTGCGTGTGGCATGTGCCATTGGCATGTGTGGAATGCCTTGGTGGTAGGTTGTACGTTGAGTGTAAGTGGCAATGCAGTGTTAGTGGCGCGTGTGGCATGTGCCAATGGCATGTGCGGAATGCCTTGGTGGTAGGTTGCATGGTTTGCAAATTAGGCTGACTGTGTTTGGCGTGTGCCGGTGGCGCGTCGGTCGAATTGGCCTAGGTTGCACGGCTTGCAAGTTAGGCTACCGGCGCGCATTAGGGCCACGGCTGGGTGATGAAGGCTACCGGCGGCGGCATGTTCCAATGGCATGCGTGGCCGTTAGAGTCGTGGCCTTGGTAGGAAAAGCTACCAGCGAGCATGTTGGCATGTGCCAATGGCATGCGTAGTCGTTAGGGCGTGGCCTTGGTAGGAAAAGCTACCGGCCGAGCATGTTGGCATGTGCCAATGGCATGCGTGGCGGGTTAGGAGCATGTTGGCGTGGCGCGTTGAGTGAGGGAAAAGCTACCCGGCGAGCATGTTGGCATGTGCCGGTGGCATGCGTGGCCGTTAGGGCCGTGGCCTTGGTGGGAAAAGCTACCGAGCGAGCATGTTGGCATGTGCCGGTGGCATGCGTGGCGTTAGAACCGTGCTTGCCCGAGTAGGAAAAGCTACCCGACGAGCATGTTGGCATGTGCCAATGGCATGCGTGGCCCGTTAGGTAAGTGGCCTTGGTAGGAAAAGCTACCGTGAGCATGTTGGAATGTGCCAATGGCATGCGTGGCGTTGGGCCGTGGCCTTAGTAGGAAAAGCTACCGGCGAGCATGTTGGCATGTGCCAATGGCATGTGTGGCCGTTAGGGCCGTGGCCTTAGTGGGAAAAGCTACGGCGAGCATGTTGGCATGTGCGATGGTATGCG
>JAJJWW010012473.1:0-20357 GCA_023531295.1 Papaver armeniacum
ATAAGTGAAAAATACTAGAACCACCCTACTATATGGGTTCAATATATAGAAGCCCCACTAAATGGATCATACATTGTCAACTCCATACTTTCAGAAAATGATATTACTAGACCCAAAATATCAAATTTTCTTCAGATCTGGCCCATAATTAATTATTATGAATTTTCATAATGACGACAATACCCTTTTGTATTTATACCAGGAATATTTAATATATTTTCATTTCTATTGTCTTTCTCTCTCTTCTCTTTCTTTCCTCACCGGCTCCCAAATAATCTCAGATCGATGATGAAGGAGAATCGATTTGATTCAATAGATTTTACATCGATAATCGGTTAATATAAAAATCAATCAATTATTCAATCAATTTCATTTGAATCTAGGTATGTTGGGTTCTAAGCGCATTAGGTTAGGTTTTCGCTCGTTCAATCGGTTTGTTTTCTTCAAGAATTTGAATCGATTTGAAGTGATTAGTCAGCATCAGTTAGATTTTCGTCATTCTTACTTTGCTTAGTCCGTTAGGTTTTGATTTTTTTTTTTTTTTGATTGATTTTATTCAGGATCTCAGAACTCATCCGGGATTTTTAAGATCGGAGGAAGTGAGAAGATTGTTAACAACGATGGCGGAGGCAGTTGTTGTTTCATCACTGGCACCGGCAGGCATTAAGAATGAAGGTGCAATTATTAGTAATGGAGAAGGAGAATCTCATTATAAGAAGAACCGAATTCAAGTCTCTAATACTAAGAAGCCACTGCTTTTTCTATGTTAATCTTGCTAAGGTGAGTATCTCATTCTTCGCCTTCTTCATTTGATCTCGTCATTTTTGGATTTTCATTTGGTAAAATGATAAGTCTCGTGTTGATTAGATGAATTGAGATTTGGCGTTTCGTAATTTGATGAAATGTAGAAAGTATCTTGTAATGTGTTGTAATTCATTTTCATATCGTCGTCTTTTTACATAATTTCTTTGGTCCTTTATAGATTGATATGTATAGTGAGAGTGTCATTTGTTTCATGCGTTTAAAAACCATGAAGATTTGAACATGTCTACTTATTGTATATATACAGTACATGCGACAACACAGCGAGGTTGAACTTTCTCGCTTTGGGTATGGGTACGTCATTTCATTCCTCAAATTTCTTGAACTGCTTTGATCAATGGTATGTGCCTGTCTGACATAGTTCGTTGAATTCTAACAACATAGATACTGATTTTGTAGTTTTCTGCTCAATTTGCCCTGAAACTTTGATTTATGTTTCTCCGCAATTGCTACTGTTGTCACAATTTCTGAAATTCTGAAGAACCATGGTCTGGCTGTTGAAAAGCAAGATGCATGCCGCACTCTTCTTCCCTTTGTTTAGCGATTATAAAGAAAAAAATTGTATAGTTAGTATAAGTATCTAATTTTGGGTTAATGGAACAGAATGGCTGACATCCACTCTTGACATGAAAGATTAGAATAATGGTAGATTGGTCTCAAAGCGAAGGTAAGGCTTTCTAACATTATGCGCAGGAATTGCAATGAATTTTAGCCATGGATTTATGTCTTTTATTCATATGGATTAAGACTATTTATTTTTTCTCAATATTTTGTGAACGTCATTCAAATGAACTTTGAATTCATTCTTTCTTCTTGTGATGTTGTGTGCAGATTGAGATATTGTTGGGATATATGGTGGAAAAGTTAATGTAAGCTATGAGTTGTTATAATGAGCCTAATAAATATATGTATGTTAGTATACCTTTATTTCTTTTTCTAATCGGTACATGTGGCTCTTATTTTAAATGGAATAGATAACATTACGTAGGGACCTCGGGCTTCAATGCCAATGTGGCACAAGATAAAGTTTATCTACTGCATAGTTTGTCACGCAATCTTTTTTGCCAAGCCCCGCCGATCTCAATAATGGTAATTACTATTGTTTTCCCGACGTGTATTTTCATGTTCATTTTGAATGATCAGTAAATAGCCTCTGTGCTTTTTTTCACCATGAAGGAAATGGAAGACGCTGGAAATGTTAATTCTGGTGATACAAGAAATGAGCAAGAAGATTTTCCTTCTCTCTGGAGACCCTTGTATTTGAGAGAGATTTGTTAGTATCCCTTTTCCTTTTTATAAGGCTAATCTCTTCTTCATTTTTGAGCAAAGTTTGTTTTTTCTTTCATATGTAAGGTGTATAATTGTAAAATAACACTAGAGATCTTGGTGAAACTCTTGATATCTTCGTCATGATTGTCACGGCTAATCGATTTTTATATATAAAAGATTCTCTTCACATCTAGAGGACTTATCTATGTCCAAAATAAATAGGATACCTAGTGGTCATTATGGAGAGATGATTTGCATAAGTATGGAGATTTTCTAAATGGATAGTTTTTGCATGAATACCTTCGCATTGTTCTGTAATTGTAGATCTTTGGTGGATATGTTTTGTTTACTTACAGACCACTGTCTGTCTATGTTTTAGGTACATGGAAGCAAGTCTTCTGAATGTTGCTAGGTGAACATACTTCGTAGGTGTCGTTGTTGGGAAAGGGCACCTTCGAGGAGTTGGGAAACAGTGCGGCAACCAATTGAGGTGAACTTGATTGAAGTTGACGCTTTTAGTTTTTGTTCTAATTGAAACTCGTCTGCTGGTCTACTGGTTTGTGCCTTGAACAAGTTCTAACTTCGTTGGGGGTGACAAGTCCATAATCCCTTTACATTTGGGAGATTGTTGGCACTATACGTTTTACCTAGCGGGAACTTGCCGGAGTTTAATCTGTGTTGGCTACCGATTTGTTGTGTTATTTGATCTTTTTGACGTAAATCTTGTCAGTTACACATGCTAATTGATGTGTAACTTTAGGTACACAAGCCAAATGGATGTGTAGCTACTAGTTACACATGCAATTAGATGTGTAACTTATAGATACACATGCCAATTGTATTGAATATGATACAAGCAAATTATTTTCTTCTACAATGATTAGAGGAATTTGTTTTTGGAAATGATTCTCGCTCGTATTATTAGTAGGTTTAATCCAAAGATTTTTGGTGTTGCTTAAACTAGAACTTTATAACGTGTTATCGTGTTTATTAGCTAAGAATCTCACCGATTTTGTGGTGTGTGTGCCTTCAGTGTTTGATATAGGTTACTAAGTATTTATATCCGTGAAAATATATTGAATTTCTACCTTTGCTTAATGATTTGAGTCCTTGATTCCAATATTCTTATTTGTCTTTGTAAGTTTTCCGCTTAGAAATATATGAGTAGGTATAATAGAAGTTAAGGATGTAATTGTTCATGAATCATGACATCCTTGAAAGCTTGGTTTGAGGATATCTACTTTTCCAAATTGGAAAGTGATTGCAGGGGCTGTTGTATTTGTTTCATTTCGATTTCTATAGCTAACATTGTATACGTGCCAAGTATACAAGCCATAATACAGATGTGTAATTGTGGCTTACACATGGCATATGCATGTGTAACTGCCTATTACACATGCCTATGACATATGTAATCGCGACTTACACATGATATATGCATGTGTAATGTAATCGATTACATGCGTAGCAATTTTTGTGTATGAACTTTTTCTAGGTTTTTTTATATGTTTTTACTTCTTTTAGGATGTGTAGCATTCAAAATGTTCTTTTCCATTTATTTCATGAAAATATAACCGAGGAAAGTAACTAGATTTCGATGAAGGATGTGGCATCTCGCTTGGCTGAGAGGGCAATTTGCACTAGCTGTTCTAGATGGAGCTGAACTTACACATCGAGTGGAAAAGAATGGTGGATTGGTGAATGCTAGCACTGAAATTGCGCTTGATACTAATGCAAGGTTAGTCCAGCATGCCTCAGTCTATATTTTGTTTTCTATTCTTCGTTTTCCCGGAAATGTTGAACCTTTAACTCATAGCTTTACCGCAGAAATCAGTGGTTTGAACATTATACACTTGGTAATCATGCTTATGTTCTTGCTTTTATTGGTCCATGTGCTAAATTCCAATATGGATGTGTAACTCCTAGTTACACTAGTCAGTTATACGGGTAACAGCTAGTTTCACAACTCGATGTATGTGAAATGAATATACATTGTTTTTCATTTAATCTTATAAAACTAATTGCTTGTCGTTATATTTTAGGTCTCATTGAATCAGAAAGCTGACGCTCAACACAAAAAGTCGACGCTGTGTAACTTTCAATTACACTAGATAGATGCATGTGTAACTCTCAGTTACACTAGACAGATGTGTGTGTAACTTCTAGTTACACATGCTAAGAAATTGTTATAAATTAATATTAAAGTAATACGTGTAATTTTTATGCGTTCTTTTTTGATGTCTATTTTTTGATATGTAACTTTTGCATTACACATGTAATAATTAAGGATGTGTAACTTCGGATACATGGCATATGCATGTGTAACTTCTATTTACACATTCACACTATATTTTAATAATTTTGGTATTAATAATTCTAGAGTGGAACATAATGTCTATTGTCATGACCAAGTTAGGCTCTTCATGATCTGTAACTGTAACTGTCATATGGAACCTTCATTGTGTTTGTAGCTAGAAATATTAGGTTTTTGTTGAATTTATATTAGCTGGTTTTGTTTTTTAACTTATAATTTCTGATTCATGATCTACATTCACCAATATATTGTTTTGATTTCACTTTTTATTTATTTATTTATTTATATGCATATATATATATCTGCATTCTTTGTTTTGCAGAAAATTATGAGTCATGAATAAAGAAAGATTAAAATTCAAAGTAACCACTTCAAAAATAATGGGAAGTCGGAAAAAACTAGAAATTTGGAGATTCATAAAATTTACATTTGTGGCATGTGTATTTGGCAAGCTGGTATCCATCTCGCATGTAAATTTTAAAGGTTTGATAACTAGCATGCAAATGTGTATAAACACAAAGTTTATATAGTTATACGACCTAGTTTCATTAGAAAATAGAATATAATAGACTTCTAAGAGATAGATAAGTTTTAGTCTCCACATACATTTTGTTGATGAAGTTCCTCCAAGCTCCTCAGTAGATCTTATTCTTGAATTAGTGAATGTCGTGAAGTCTAATGCTCAACTACACAATTATATCCTAATCCAAGACATTGATATAAGTAGACTAGAAATCAAGTATATAGTTTTGATCAACTAAACTTGACAAACAAGATTGAGATAACAACGCTTGCGAGTTCGACCGAGCAGTGCTCTAACACATCTAGCTTCTCTCGTTGCTTCTTTCAACATCCATTGAAAGAAAATTTAACATTAACTAGATGGGAAGTTGGAGAAAGCTAACGGTTTTACTAATGATCTTATGTTTTGTTCCGAGGATGATTTTTGGATGCACCTGTCAGGGAAAGGTTCAATGAAAATGACCAAGATACGTTAGTAGGCTAATGAATACCAAGTTTCTTAACCAGATCAGATATGTGAGAAGCATTATTTCCCGTGACTATAATGTTATCCACATGCAAGCTTTTGACCAAACAAAGAAGTACCCGCCAAAGAAGGGAGAAAACCAAGTGAAATGAAAACATCAACGAATAGTCCTGAATACTTTTTTTTTAATAAGAAAGAAAAGTTCCATTGATAATTTAATAAACTACATAAAGTTTTTCAGAGATCAAAGATGATAACCACTGGGGAAAACTCTCAGACCAAAAAACAACACTATTACTTAGCCTTGCATCTTTAGCTAATAGATCAGCTACCTCATTAGTTTATCTAGGGATATAACAACATTCCCACTTATTGAAATTCTTTAGAAGATATAGATAGTCACGAATTATATTATTCGTTGTCCATTTCACTGAACCTCGTTTGCCACTAATGGCATTCACCACATTAACACAGTCCCCTTCCAGATGAAGATTGATGACCTGATTTGCAACAAACAGTCATGAATACTATGAACTTGTTTTAAGCCGTATATAGTGTTGTGAAATTTACATATATAGTCAAGATGAGCTTTATCTTCAAAACCAAGTGGCAGAGCCACAAGAACAATTTAATTTAGTTTTTCATGAAGAAGGACATTTGCAATATCTAGTTGTAATATTCTAATATAAAAAAATCCAAAGGTTGTGGGTTTAGCTATAGGGATGAATGCATGTTTGGGAAAAATAAATCCCACATTAATTTTGTATGCAAATTTTCCCTTCAATCGATCGGATGAAAAATGCATGCTTCAAAAAGTGGAAAAAAACGGATAAAAAATAAATAGTAATTCTGGGCAGACCGACTCCTAAACCACCCAAAAATCGTTATATGAGTGGGGAGGATGGGAACCCCCTCAGAGTGTAACACCCCGAGTTCCGGAACAGGGTCAAACCCATATGGAGATCCGAACTCGAAGCGTTACGGGTCGGGAGGATACTTATGCATATATTTATTTTTGCTAATTTAGTTTTATACCAAACATAATTGAAACTTTCATACATGAATTGAAGCATATGAATACATTAAACATCATTCAAAACATTTTCAATGAAACATTTCTTTTACTTCAATTTATGCTTCAAATAATACAAGAAAACAATGCAACCACTAATCTACTTATTTCTAGCTTCCACTTCCAACTTCCATAAAATTTGCAAGGAATGTCAATTGGGGTGAGATGACAGCTCAATAGAATGCATTCCCTTTCTCAAAATATAAGCAAACATGTCAACCAATCTAAGAGAATACGCACAACAAGAGTATGTGGTGTAACTTCAAGGATTTAATTATGTATATATTCATCAACTAAACTCACAATCCATCAAATCCTCTTAAATGCACGAGTATCCTCGGGTCGTGCCCCGCCTATCCGTGTATCCTCGGCACGGGACCGCCAATCCCTGAGTTGGTTCCCTGAGTTTTCCTTTAAGGCTGAGTTTTGATAAACACTAAATCCCCTATTAATCACTGTCTAGTTGATTCTTTTTAGTGTAGGAGTTATTTTCACAACCCAGGAATGAGTTGTGTTAAACATTAAGAGAAAATTTTGAAAGACGTTCACAACTGAAGCAAGCATTGTACAAAACTAAATGACAACTATGTTTATGACTCTAACTGAAGAGTTATAAAGATTTGGGGACTTTCTTCAACCCCTCCCCCCCCTTGTGCAACCTTTAGATAAACGTCGTCGTAGACATATGACAACTCTTTTCGGGAGTAGTTGATCACTGTTTTTTTCCATAGTGTAAGCACCAATTTAACTCGATAGCATGATTAGATAATCTAAATGCATGTTTCTTTTCAGCAAATATGTGATAGTTTCCATGGATCATGCGTTCCACGCTTGTTTAGGCGACAAAGATAGGGAAAACGCACACGTTTTCTATCCACGTGTCGAGAAACTCGTCGAGTCTTTTAAACTTTCTATATAATGATGATAGGTTTCACTCATTTCATCGACTACATGATTAGTTCCCATTAATCCTGAATTCCACGCTTGTTTAGGCGATGGAAACATGGAGAACCTTCTCTTTGTATTTTCAATAAAGTGTCGATGTATGAAGACGCATATTTTTATATATATATATATATATAATTTTTTTTTATTATTTTTTTAATTTCTGGCTCAGTCTTCTAACTGTAGGAGACAATTGTCTATGGGGCTTTTATATACTCAACCAATGATTATATCCTTGCTATAACACCATGGCAGTACTAGGATCCCACCAAATCACTTAGAGAAACATATAACTGCAAAAATAAAAAGAAAGTGATTCAGGAATCATAGATTACGAGAACTAAGTTTTCCAACGACTATCAGGCTATTGCTAGTACCTGAATTTCACATTCAATTATGAACGTATATATAATTGAGGATTGTAGAACGATAAAGTGGGAATCAAGCTATACCCGTAAGAACTGTTTCTACCTAAAAAGGTTTAAAGTGTCATCCTAAATAGCTCATAATTAACTCCAAAAGACGAAGTCTCAAGTACGCAAGAAATCAAAAGAGTTTTTTTTTTTTTTTTTTTTTTATTTTTATATATATTGTGTATATGCATATGATATGATACTAAATGCTCCCCCCACACTTAAATTTTACATTGTCCTCAATGTAATTGACTCACCCAAAGTAAAATTAAGATGGGAAATTTTAGATAGAAATACAAACCGAAGGGTTTCCTCCCATGTAGCGCTTAGTTTAACGTTCTCAGCCCGACTAGGCATTTTTTCAATTACTCCTCTAGAGGAAGTAAATCCCGAAATTCTTGCACATCCATATCCACATAAGCTATGCTTTCGTAATATGGTTTCAACCTATGGCCGTTTACTTTCAAAGTTGTTCATCCCAGAGACTAGTTATATCAACTGCACCATGAGAATAAACATTAGTAACAACATTGGGTCCAATCCATCTTGACCTTAGCTTACCGGGAAATAGTTTAAGACGAGAATAAAATAAAAGAACTTTTTTGCCCACCACAAAATTCTTCCGAGAAATCATCTTGTCATGAAAAAGTTTTGTATTCTCCTTAGTTATGAGAACTCTCATAAACATCATTGTGTATCTCCTCTAGCTCGTTAAGTTGTAACTTTCTTTGTTTCCCCGCATTCTCATAATCCATGTTGCACATCTTTATCGCCCAATAAGCCTTATGCTCAATTTCAACCAGAAGATGACAAGCTTAGCCATAAACTAACCGATATGGAGACATACCAATCGGTGTTTTGTACGTCGTTCTATACGCCCAAAGCGCATCGTTGAGCCTATAACTTCAATCTTTCCGTGTAGTGTTTACGGTTTTCTCAAGAATGGATTTAATCTCACGGTTCGAGATTTTGGCTTGCCCACTAGCTTGTGGGTGATACAGCGTACCAACCTTGTGTGTTATGTTGTGCTTCTTGAGTAGAACATGAAAGTATTTCTGAAAATGTGGGCCTCTGTCACTGATAACCACTCTTGGTGTACCATGTCTAGTAAAAATAGATTCCTTCACAAACTCACAAACAACTTGAGAATCATTAGTAGGGTGGCTTTAGATTCCACCCATTTCGAAACATAATCCACAACAAGAAGTATATAAAATTTTCCATTAGAATTAACAAAAGGACCCATAA
The DNA here is from genome assembly GCA_023531295.1 of Papaver armeniacum. Classification (NCBI taxonomy): domain Eukaryota; kingdom Viridiplantae; phylum Streptophyta; class Magnoliopsida; order Ranunculales; family Papaveraceae; genus Papaver; species Papaver armeniacum. Next base: position 9,072 of record JAJJWW010012473.1, read on the forward strand.
AATGAATTTCCCCGCACATCAAATACTTCAACAGTAAGAATTGGTGTGAATGGCATATGATTTCGAGCTCCTAGATTTCCCGTTCTTTGACATCTATCACAAAATTTGCAAAAAAAATATATGCATCCTCAAATAGGGTAGGCCAATAAAATCCACTTTCGTAAGTATGACAAAAAGTAAGAATTGATTGAAATTCATAACTATGTACACACATGCGGGTGATTTGATCGGAACCTTATTTCTACAAGTATGGTTGATCCCACACATATTGCTTGGCTATTTTCTTAAGCTTAAGCTTTTGAAAATTAGACATTGTACTAGGTACTTGTCTTGTAACCAAGTAATTCACTATATCCGCGTACCAGGGTGTTGAATATTCAATTGAGAAAAGTTGTTCGTCTAGAAAAAGATTTTGTAAAGAAAGATGTTATTCGGAAAAAACAAAAGATCGAAACGAAAGGATCTTACAAATCTATAAGACTTGTACAACCTACATGATATAAGCATGAAGGTATCACATACCATTTTAGATAACCAATACTAAAACCGAAACTACAAAGTAATCTTGTTTTAGTATGTTATCAAGGAAACAATTGCCCGAAGCAATTTTCCATTAGTATGATAAAACAACTAAGATAACTTAGCTTTTAACCGAACCGATTGTGTATGTATAATCGCTTATTTCGATAACACACAAATAAAGATCAGAATTAACTCCATTTCTCTTATCAGACTCTAATTATTCCAAAGAATAAGTTAGACATCCCTTTTAGACAAGACAAACACTAGGTTAGTTAACTAGTTCTTCTTGTCAAGAATTTCGATTAGATTTGAATAACCGAAACCTATATTTGATAAGTCTAACTAAGATCAAAAATACTTAGTTTCTCTTATCCAGAATCAAATGGACTAAACAAATGACCCCGTAATTTTTTGTAAAGCAAAAACATAGGCACAAATCAAATTATTGACTTGTCATAGTTTTTTTCAATCGGAAACAATTGAAAAAAAGATAATCCAATGTAAGCACAACAATTGCACTGAATTTTGTTAAGCAAAAAATCTTGATACCAAACAATAAAGTAGATATCAAATCAATAAGTCAATAGAATTGACACAATATTTCTTAACCGCAAGCATTAATCACAATACTCAATCCATACAATCATAATGGAAAATATCAATTGTACCAAAAAAATTTAAGCAAAAGCAAAATATATGCAATAAAATCAAGCTTTTCTTAAACAGAAAAAAAGATTAACTAACAATAAAACCTTGATTTCTACAGTCACATCTCCTCAAAAAGATATATCATTTAAGCGCAAGTTCAATAAGAACTCTCCCCCTGTTTGTTGTCATCCTCTCACAAGAACAAAAGAACAACAACAAAAATATTCAATTTGTTTATCCCATGAACTCAATTTGCAACACACCATAAATATTCAACAGAAAATCAAGTATGTTAATTACCCAAATCTTGTAGGAAATTAAATTACGAAACCAACTCAAAAAGAATAAGGTCATTCCGAGTTCGGACGAAGAAGTTATGGGCAAAACAGTTTTACACTCCTTCGTATAGACAAAGACCTGTCTTACCATGATCCATGGACTAGGTTCTACAAAATGATTGTATATTCCAATCACGTAGCACTTAGGCACCTAATAAAGAATAAAGAAGCTAATTAAGCCAATACTTATACTGTGATTCTGCAGTTGCAAGAATTTGATAATGAAATCAAGGATAAAAGAGAGGTTGAAAATACAGTTGCGTATCACCTTAGTAGACTTGTTGTTTCCGAAGAACAACTTTCTTTACAAAATCTTTTTCCAGACGAACAATTTTTCTTTATTGAATATTAAACACCCGGGTACGCGGATATAGTGAATTACTTGGTTACAAGACAAATACCTAATACAATGTCTAATTTTCAAAAGATTAAGCTTAAGAAAATAGCCAAGCAATAAGTGTGGGATCAACCATACTTGTGGAAATAAGGTTCCGATCAAATCATCTGCATGTGTGTACGTAATTCTAAATTTCAATCAATTCTTAATTTTTGTCATACTTATGCATGTGGTGGTCACTTTGTAATGGAGAACGATAAGAGAAGAACGCAATACGGAGATTGCTAGTGATGCGAAGAGACAAAAAGGATGAGAGTTGACGATATTAATCAAGAGATCAAAGAAAATACAAAAGAGATAAAATAGAATCGTATTAAACGATAATGATATTGATTGATAATAATAAGATTGTTCATCCTAAGATAATCGTAAGCCTATTTATATACGCTGCTAGATAACTAAAATTACTATAGTTCTAAATAAAGAGAAATACTAAAAAGGAAATAATATAACTTGTAGACTAAGGCAGAGATGTCCTACATCAGTCCCCCCTTCTTGAAAGAAACTCGTCCTCGAGTTAGCTAATTAAAAAAAAAAAAAAAACTTCATTCTCTCCTTATATTGCTCTAGACTTCGAGTTGTCATCAAAGAATACGATTTCTTTTCCTCCATGAAAAATGTAGATATCACGTTTACCGGCTTACCACGATCAAACACAAAATTCACGTCACTAGTATTGGTAAGAATCATGCCAGCAACGACTTCCACGAGTATGTCTTCCAATTTCTGAGCTACTTCTTTTAGAGCATAATTAATTGACTTGTTCCGTTGTTGATCCAAGATATGAAATAGTTCACTTTCTAAATTTCTGTGTTGGTATAAAATCCACCAACCAAGTCTTCTGTCTTCTGTCTTCAACATAACGCCTAGCATCAACTGTGTGATCTAGTAGAGTCGCAATTCTTGGTGTAATCCATGGACTTGGGACAATGTACAACTGTTGAGAAGTTATCCTACAAATTTTGCGAGTAGTTGTCACTAAATTCTTCACTTCCATTTCTACTTGATGGATCCAAAATGTATCTTTCTCAATAAGTTCACCTAGATAGAACTGCATCTCTTTTGTTTTTCCACGATCAAAATAAAAAACATATTTTGAATTTCATGAAGTTCTTTACTCGTTGGAATAGCATGAAGTGTGTTTAAAGGCTGCCAAACAATCCAGTCAACGACTACTTTTAAATGGTTTGTCAAAACACCTCCAATCTTTGGCTGTTTTAGAATACAGTAGACCTTTGCTTCTATATTATAATTCACCAAACTTGGTAAACCTTTCTATGATACCTTAATTTTGTAAGTTTCCGCCAACTGTATTAGGTCCACAAAAACTCCATTAAGAAGAGCATAATTCTCATAGGTACGGCTTACCATTCGAAACTTGATATCAGCGTCGTATCTATCACTTGGTAGCAATAGTTCCGGTTCGAACAAATATGAATAAATCCCATATGAAATTATTTGATGTGCAGCTATCCATAGTGTTGTATAGTCTCTTGATCCAACGAAAGTTGATGATTGTGATATCACTTTTCCTCTTTCGTAGTAATTACCAACGTTATCATCTTCATTGCATGTCTTCTGAGATGACCAAGTAAACTAAACCATAGTAACACCAAACTTGCCAAGAGCATGACCAAGTAACTTAACATAAAGAATATGTCGGTTGCCACTAAATAGAAGAAGTGGTTTGTTTTCTTTAATTTCAGTACCTAGCAAGTACCAGAGATAACCACTAACCTCAAAAGTATATACGTGCTCAAGTAGACTTTATTTTGTGAAAGAAGCACACTTTGATAAACTTCTCGTTGAGCGGAGATACTGCGCAAATGAGATATCGTACATAATCCTTGGTATATTTACCCCTCTCAAAGTAATTGCTAAAAGTATCAGGAGTTGGATCACCCCAAAATTCCTCGAACAACACCAAAACGTTATTGTTTGGTTTGACCAATGAATATGAAAATCCGTACAGCTGATGAGATGGTTTCAGACACTGGCTTGAAATAGAGCTTCTTGTATAGTTGTGAAAACTACTACAGTCACTTTGTGAAGTTATATTAATTGACCAACAACGATCAAACCTCGGATCATTCATCCATGCTTTTTTCATATTCATTTCATTAATATTGACGAGTAGCTTTGCCTTTTCTAGAACACCTTGTTTGAACTTCTTAAGAGAGTATATGTATGGAACATTTACTGCAAGATGAAGCCTTTCCATTTTAACGTATAAAGGAGGTAACCACATGTCATGCCTCTGTATGCCCCTATGGCCAGTGATGTTTACATAGCACTCTCCAGAGGTTTCATCTCCAAAGTGATCTTTGTCGCCAACTTCATCACTTCAAGGATTTAATGTTAAATCCTTGGGATAGGGGACTAATTATTTCTTTAACGGACTGGATAAGAGATTCCAACATATCAACAAAATTACTTACACCTTGGTTATCAACATGATTCAAAACTAGCTCCCCAGACAGTTTCTTACTGGAATTGATCACGGTCGGCAGGTATACAATAACTCCAGTATGAATTACATACTTCCTATCACCGAGAAGAGGAAATTTCAAGCAGCTACAGCTTTCAAAATCCAATTTAGTAATGACACTGTATGCATCACTTGGTGTCGATAGTCCCGTATCGAACAAAGATGAATGAATTCCATATGCAACGTCAGGATTAATATACGCAACTGTCCATATTATACTCGGACGTTGCACCAAAGTGTTCTTTTCGCAAATATCAATCTTTGGACATGTGTTCATGTTGTCTCTTAACTTCATTACAAAATCTTTTGCCAATGATATTCTCTCCGTGTTTGAAAAAAATCGACCACGAATTCTTCCAGCGTAATTCTCAGTAAACATATCTTAATCATACATATATATAGACATACAAGACGACATGGAAGAAAACCCACAAGCTGATTCAACAAGTTGATCCTTGCTAGGGTTTACATATGAGATCATACGTGTTTCACCATGATTAAGAACTTGATGATTCTCAACAGTAGATAAAGAAAATAAATCATTAGGTTTAAGATTTAATAACTTACCATCAGAGCCGTACCAAACTTTTTATAGGCTCTAGGTGACAACCGAAAATGGGGGCCTTATATGAAAAAATCCGGATTGTTTAAAACAAAAAGATAACATAAGTAATCCACAATAAAAAAATTATAAATAGAAACAACTAAATAAAAGTACTTAATATACTAAAAATCGACATTCCTGGCCTCCTCGATGCAAATTCATTGATTATTACATCATAATTCATGTTGTTTAGCATATCGACCTCGACAGATAACATTTCTAGGTTACTCCAAAAAAAAATTGACATTGTCGAAAGAATATAAGACTTGATTAGCTTGTTAAGGAAATTCAACATTTCAATTTCCCTTCTAGTTTCTTCTGCAAATAATTTATTATAACTTTGATCTCGGTATACAAGTCATGCCTATCAATATTGGAACTCATGCGGGCTTCAGATAATTTTGAAGCTTGATACAAAATGCCTTTAAAGTGCCATCATCAAGAGAATATAACTTCTTTAGCCAGTTAGCTATAACTCGGACACTAATTGGGGACGAAAATTTATTGAGCGAAAACAATTAAAACTTGGGCTAACTGATAAGAAACTCAAGGATTTTGTAGAATTTACAATACACGGTATGTATTTTTACTTACATCTCGGATGGGCGAAATACACAATAATTAGTATAAATACAAACAAACAAACAAAAAAATATTTGGGGGCCCCTGTCATTTGGGGGCCCTAGGCGGCTGCCTATGTGGCCTAAGTACTAGGTACGGCCCTGCTCACCATTAATCTTTTGACAAACATGCGAAACTTTGTCGACCTGATCTTCTTCTTCTTTGGAAACCAAGTTCTCTTCATCCTTCTCTGTGGTAGCTATCGCATATTCATCGTCAACTAATGCAACAACAAACTTGAATCATGCGAAAGCTCGATCTGATTTTCTTCCTCTAAATTCCACATCAACTGTTGCATTAAACTCTTGCGAAACAAACGAAACCTGATTTTCCTCCTCCTTTTGAGAAGTAGTTTTAATATCTTCCTCGCTAACTGATGTAGCCGAAACATCTCCAACACCCATAGATGACGACAAATCCTCTTGAGTTGATGATGAATCTGCTTTATCTTCATGTGAAATCTCATTGTTCATATGAAAACGGTCATTAATCTGCTTATATTCACGTAAAAATTCATCGATTCTCTTTATTATTTCCTCGCGAACTTTTCTGGCATTATATTCACGTACAGCTTTAGTAATCAAAAAATCTTCAAGCTTCTTCAATATTCGCTTTTTCTCTTCTCTGGCACGAAAAAGTCTTTTTATTTTCCATTTATCTTCTTCGCCATGATAAAGCTTATAACGAAGCTGAAATATTGTCTCGTTATATTCTCTAATACTTGTTGATAATTCTAGTTTAATCTGCGGAAGATCTTCTATAGGTACTATGTGTTGTCTCATAGTTTAAAATTTTCTGGTGAATAAAAAAGAAAGAGTTAATTAGTGTTTGGGTCGTGAATTTTGGCATATTTTAGTGTTTGGGTCATAAGTTTGTCCGTTATAGTGTTTGGGTCGTTGACCCGTTAGTCAAAGCGGTCAAATGGTCAGACTGTTAACTTACGTTAGTTCAAAAATTTGCACATTTTGCCCGCACATTTTTCCCATATGAATTTATGTTCTAAAATTAAATTAACTGTATAGATCGAAGCATCTGTGTGGTTATAGATAATTTTCATTGAACGGATATTACTTTATCATAAATTCAATTTGACGGCAGAGATTATTGTTCTGGAGAAGCTAGTGTTTCTTCTTCTCGTGCTCCGCCACCACTACAACCCTCGTCAACAACAAAGAAAGAGAGAAATCAACCCTGAATGATAGGGTTGTATTATTATAAAGAAATCCAAAATCTCGTTCACTATTTTCTGTTTTCTACTTTTTCTGATTACATCGATTATGTCTATTGTTATTGTAAACCAAATGCGGAAGTGATAGATGTATCTCCGAAAACGTTAATGGCGGCAAATCGATTTGTCTGTGCGATAGTTTACCATGGAAGCTTAGACAAAGTACAAATAATGGTGTTGTAGGTCAAGGGATCATCCCTGCAAATTCATATCCAAAACAAACCAGACATTTCTAATCCTTCATAAGTTTTGAAGCGACATCAATCACAAACATTCCCCCAAACCATCAATAGCAAATCTACTTTAATGGCTGCAAACTTGACGGAAAGTTTAATCGGTCTTAAGTTCATGTACAATTTCAATGGCAGAAACCTGACTTTACTCAGCCAAATTCCGATAATCAACAATACTCGACTACCCTCTTTTGTCTTCTGAATTAAAATCAAACCCATCTTTCCTGTTCTTACACAACTCTTCCTCCATTTTCCCCATTTACTACGACATTACCATTACACTAATGGACGTTAACATTTGACTATTTGACCGCTTGGACTAACGGGTCTACGACCCAAACACTATAACGGACAAACTTACGACCCAAACGCTAATGGGTACCAAAATCTACGACCCAAACACTAATTATCTCAAAAATAAAACTAGGGTTTTATGTTTGTTTGATATATAGGGTTTGAGTTGCGGAATCCGTTGAAAGGATCGAATCCTAGATAAAAATCTAAGAAAAGAGGTCTTGATACCAACTAATGGAGAACGATAAGAGGATAAGAGAAGAACGCATTACGGAGATCGCTGGTGATGCGAAGAGACGAAAAGGATGAGAATTGACGATATTAATCAAGAGATCAAAGAAAAGACAAAAGAGATAAAATAGAATCGTATTAAACGATAATGATATTGATTGATAATAATAAGATTGTTCATCCTAAGATAATCGTAAGCCTGTTTATATAAGCTGCTAGATAACTAAAATAACTAGAGTTCTAAATAAAGAGAAATACTAAAAAGTAAATAATATAACTTGTAGACTAAGGCAGAGATGTCCTACATCACTTTGGTTCTAAACGTACCCCTTTCAAAGTACTTGAAAGTGGATTTTATTGGCCTACCCTATTTGAGGATGCATATATTTTTTGCAAATCTTGTGATAGATGTCAAAGAACGGGAAATCTAGGAGCTCGAAATCATATGCCACTCACACCAATTCTTGTTGTTGAAGTATTTGATGTGCGGGGGAATTGATTTTATGAGTCCGTCAATTCTAAGGGAAAATTTTATATACTTCTTGTTGTGGATTATGTTTCGAAATGGGTGGAATATAAAGCCACCCCTACTAATGATTCTCAAGTTGTTTGTGAGTTTGTGAAGGAATCTATTTTTCCTAGACATGGTACACCAAGAGTGGTTATCAGTGACGGAGGCTCACATTTTCAGAAATCCTTTCATGTTTTACTCAAGAAGCACAACATAACACACAAGGTTGGTACGCTGTATCACCCACAAGCTAGTGGGCAAGCCAAAATCTCGAACCGTGAGATTAAATCCATTCTTGAGAAAACCGTAAACACTACACGGAAAGATTGAAGTTATAGGCTCAACGATGCGCTTTGGGCGTATAGAACGACGTACAAAACACCGATTGGTATGTCTCCATATCGGTTAGTTTATGGCTAAGCTTGTCATCTTCCGGTTGAAATTGAGCATAAGGCTTATTAGGCGATAAAGATGTGCAACATGGATTATGAGAATGCGGGGAAACAAAGAAAGTTACAACTTAATGAGCTAGAGGAGATACACAATGATGTTTATGAGAGTTCTCATAAATAAGGAGAATACGAAACTTTTTCATGACAAGATGATTTCTCGGAAGAATTTTGTGGTGGGCAAAAAAGTTCTTTTATTTTATTCTCGTCTTAAACTATTTCCCGGTAAGCTAAGGTCAAGATGGATTGGACCCAATGTTGTTACTAATGTTTATTCTCATGGTGAAGTTGATATAACTAGTCTTAGGGATGGACAACTTTGAAAGTTAACGGCCATAGGTTGAAACCATATTACGAAAGCATAGCTTATGTGGATATGGATGTGCAAGAATTTCGGGATTTACTTCCTCTAGAGGAGTAATTGAAAAAATGCCTAGTCGGGCTGAGAACGTTAAACTAAGCGCTACATGGGAGGAAACCCTTCGGTTTGTATTTCTATCTAAAATTTCCCATCTTAATTTTACTTTGGGTGAGTCAATTACATTGAGGACAATGTAAAATTTAAGTGTGGGGGGAGCATTTAGTATCATATCATATGCATATACACAATATATATAAAAATAAAAATAAATAAAAAAATAAAAAAACGTACTCTTTGATTTCTTGCGTACTTGAGACTTCGTCTTTTGGAGTTAATTATGAGCTATTTAGGATGACACTTTAAACCTTTTTAGGTAGAAACAGTTCTTATGGGTATAGCTTGATTCCCACTTTATCATTCTACGATCCTCAATTATATATACGTTCATAATTGAATGCGAAATTCAGGTACTAGCAATAGCCTTATAGTCGTTGGAAAACTTAGTTCTCGTAATCTATGATTCCTGAATTACTTTATTTTTATTTTTGCAGTTATATGTTTCTCTAAGTGATTTGGTGGGATCCTAGTACTGCCATGGTGTTATAGCAAGGATATAATCATTGGTTGAGTATATAAAAGCCCCATAGATAATTGTCTCCTACAGTTAGAAGACTGAGCCAGAAATTAAAAAAAAATTATATATATATATATGCGTCTTCATACATCGATATTTTATTGAAAATACAAAGAGAAGGTTCTCCATGTTTCCGTCGCCTAAACAAGCGTGGAATTCAGGATTAATGGGAACTAATCATGTAGTCGATGAAATGAGTGAAACCTATCATCATTATATAGAAAGTCTAAAAGACTCGACGAGTTTCTCGACACTTGGATAGCAATACGTGTGATCAACATGCGCTTAGAATATAGAAACAAGCGTGGAACGCATGATCCATGGAAACTATCACATATTTGCTGAAAAGAAACATGCGCTTAGAGTATCTAATCATGTTGTCGAGTTAAATTGGTGCTTACACTATGAAAAAAAACAGTGATCAACTACTTCCGAAAAGAGTTGTCATATGTCTACGACGACGTTTATCTAAAGGTTGCACAAGGGGGAGGGGTTGTAGAAAGTCCCCAAATCTTTACAACTCTTCAATTAGAGTCGTAAACATAGTTGTCATTTAGTTTTGTACAATGCTTGCTTCAGTTGTGAACGTCTTTCGAAATTTCCTCTTGATGCTTAACACAACTCATTCCTGGGTTGTGAAAATAACTCCTACACTAAAAAGAATCAACTAGAGAGTGATTAATAGGGGATTTAGTGTTCATCATGGTCGGGATTTAGTGCTTAACACATATTCTCCATCTATTTAATGTATTTCATTAAGACACTAAATCCCCTATTAAATAGATGGAGAATATGTGCAAATTTTATTTATTTTTTCTTTTTATTTTCCCACAAAATATGTGGATTTTTTTTCCTTTTATATATTAATTTGGAAAAAAAAAAGTCGTAATATAGTAGTTACTCGATTTCCAAATTGAATTTGGACTTCCATAAAATTCCAAACAAGGTAAGTTAGGTTTTCCTTTTAAGTTTGTAATTTTTAAACCAATCGTATGTTTTCAAGTGTCCTCACCTAAATATTGAAGGCTTCTCTTAAATAAAGCTCACACTTTTATTAATCATAGCCCATTTGAATTTGGTCATTTTGATTTTACTAAAATTCGAAGTTTAACCTTTTTTTATTATTATTCATAGTCCATGAACTAGGCTAGCAACTTGGTGAATAAGTGAGAGAGTGAGTTGAAAAATCAGTGACTCGGTGAATCAATAAAAAAGGTTTATAAAATACGTTTTAGGGTTTATTTTTTTGTTTTTTCTTTCTTTCTTTCAACGAGACTTTATAAAGCAATTTATGTTGTATCAAGGTTCCTTATCGATATTCTTGGTTGCCTACCTTCTGAATTTTACATTTTTGCAGCAGATATATTTGTTTCAGGATTTAAATCTCTTACTAGATTTGGTCCTTCAGCTATTATACAAGAATGCTCCCAAATTAATCAACGTATGATGCTTCATGACATTAGATTGACTCTTGGTATAGTGGAGTGGATTGGTGACTACCATACATTTTGTTGTGGCGCCAATTAATCAACGTAGAAGTTTAAAATATTTTTAAAAGACTTATGAGAATATCGTTCATCTTGAAAAATCATGGCCATAAAAGACCCCATGAAATATTTGTACACTTCAACAAAGAGTATGGGAATTCGGTAGATGTGAGCAAGTTACTTGATGCCGTGGATGTGGAATCTAATTGGCATGAAGTTGATGTTAGATATTTGAAACAT
>JAJJWW010012474.1:0-68536 GCA_023531295.1 Papaver armeniacum
ATTAAGCCAAAAACGTGGGTAGTAGGTAAAGGAAGACTTATTTATTGTTATACGTAGTAATGTAGATGGATCTGTGAGATATCTCTGTTGTGGCAGTAATGGGTCTGTCTAAACTGCACCACCACCACATTGAAAGTGGTGCTTGCTAGAAGAAGCCAACTCAACTCAATATAAGAGAAAGATGATTGATTATATTGATGATGATGATGATGAAGAAATACTTCATATTCTCTTTGCCATTTATTATGTGTTGTCAACATATTTCTGATATTTCATCACTACATTCGTACGCTCTGAATATCAATTGAGAGAGAAAGCAGTACTCTACTGATGAAGAATAAGACACACACAAGAATTTTGATTAACCATGTAATGATGCAGCAGAGCATATTGTATGACTAGCAGCAGTAGTGAATAAGAAGATGGGGACTTTTATTTGGGACCACTTTATTCAAGTTAATTAGAACTTTTATTTTGTGTTAATAAGCCTGGCATTTTATAATCGGAATTAGGGCGACTTTTTTATTTCCAAAAGAATTAGGGCGATTTTTTTATTCCCAACCCATATACAACGTTAAGAGATGCCCTAAAGGCTAGTAGAATTGTTGAATGTTCTTCTTATATAATCGGAAGTCATTTTGTGTCCGATTGTTAATACCGACCGGGAGTTAAGTAACTCAAAGATACTACCGATTAATATATATTTGTGCCAAAGGCTTGTTCATTTTTCTATCACAACCTGTAGTAACATGAACCTCACTAGACTACCGATTGTTAAAGTATAGAAATAAGAAATCTTAAGAATTTTTCCATATTGAAATTTGGGGCTACTATATAATTGGACAAAAATAAAAATGTCTAAGCTACCGATTAGAAAGTCGACAAATTCAAAATTTATAGAATTTTGGTTAATTGAAATTTGGGGCTACTTAAAATCGGTAGCTAATGAGATGGTGTTACCTACCGATTATATCGCTTGACCGATAAACCGAAAAAGCGGGGTACAACAACCACGCCCAATATTTCGCTTTAGCAATATGTATGGATAAACTCCAATATACTTTCTAGAGACTCAACTAGACAGTCCGACTCCAATCTAGAGAAAAGTGTATCAAAGAATTTATATGTTAATCTCTCGATTTGATCTTTACTCAAGCAAATAGAAATCATGCAGTCTTTATCAAAGAGAAATAACTTGATGGTACCAAAGACCAATATCCAAGTGTCAATCAATTTATATCAACAACCAAAAAGTCTGATATTCTAATTGATTGAACAACGCACAACCCGTGATATTTCAATTATATAAACAAATATAATGCGGAATAGAAATAAATACGCATACACCGTAATTTTGTTAACGGCTTCTAAACCGCAAATGCGTAAAAACCCCAGACCAGTCCATTGAACACACACCGATTAAGACGCTACAGACACTCAGCATACTCCAAATTAACTTCGCTCCGGACCGTAGTTGAACCTCAATCAATCTCATACTGGATCCAAGGTATGCTTATGCTCCTACGCCTCGTGATCCCAGCAGATGCTACGTACTTGATTTCCTTAGCCGATCTCACCCACAACTAAGTGTTGCTACAACCCAAAGTCGAAGACTTTAATAAACAAATCGGTTTCACAATAAAAGTCTACGGTAATAGATAAATCCGTCTCCTCACGAATATACCTACGAGTTTTTGTTCCGCCTTTTTAATAAATCAAGGTGAATATGAACCAATTGATAACCCGACTTATATTCCCGAAGAACAGCCTAGTATTATCAATCAACTCACAATAATCTTAATCGACGCAATAAAAGCTGGGGTATTTCGAATCACAAACGATGAGACGAAGTGTTTGTGATTTCTTTTCTATCTTGCCTATCGGAGATATAAATCTCAAGACAATTATTCCAATTGTACTGCACGATAGAAACAAAGAAGATCATATCACACAAGTACAAGAAAAGTAGTATCGGTCTCGCTTCACAATCCCAATGAAGTCTTTAAGTCGTTAACCGGTTTAGAGAAGAAAACCCAAGGTTAAAGGAAAATCGACTCCACTTATGCAAATAGTATCACACGTAAGGTATGGAGATTAGGTTTCCTAGTTGCTAGAGTTCTCCCTTATATAGTCTTTCAAATCGTGGTTTGTAATCAATGTTAGCTTGGTAACAAAGCATTCAATATTCACCGTTATATGAAAACTGATTAGATTCAAGCTAATATTTCTCAACCGTTGGATCAAAACCTTAGCTTGTTATACACAAATGAAATGTCCAATTTTTGGTTTATGTAACCGTTCCCAAACATTAACATTTGTTGGTTCAACAATAGTTAACCAAATGCAATTAGCCATATGATCACTTTCATATCAACCATATTCTTTCTTCACCATAACTAGTTCAAATGACTCAAATTAACTAGTTAGAGAGTTGTTCAATTGATTAGATCTTATGTAACTACACAAGACACAATCAGCAAAACGGTTTGATTCACTCGAATCGGTTCATGAACTTTATAGCCACGGTTTGCAAAAGCATTCCTTAGTTTATATAAATATGAGTTCAAGAACAACCGATTTTAGATATAACCTACTCAAGTTCACAAGGATCGGGTTCGCGGACTTAAGCTCAAGGAAGGATTCACAAACTCCAGCAGAAATTTCGGGTCGAGAACTTCCGGGATTCATGGACTTGGCTCACGCCACATTCCGTTTTCTCTTGATCAACAAAGTTCGTAATTGGTTCAAGGAATAAGGACTTAGACATATATGTGTTTCCACAACAATGCTTATATCCTACCAAAGGTTATGTAATCTAAACTCTCATTTCAATCATTGAAACATTCTCGAGGACGTTATATAGCCGTTATTCATGCACCATTTTTCGTCAGAGAAATTTGCAAAGTGATTGAAACATAACATGACATTCATCACTAGTAAAGATGAATTTGGCTAAAGCTTAAAGCTTACCAACACATATTTCGAGAAATAGATAGGCGAGTTAAACTGCTGAAATAGCAAATGTGTATAATGAAAGTCTATATATCAAAACGACTTTTGTCTCAAGAATAGGAGATAGAATAAATAGACTTTTGAGTGATGAATAAGTTCAAGTCTCCACATACCTTTTAGTCGATGAAGTTCCACAGTTCCTTGAGTAGTCCTTCTGCCTTGTATGATGATTGCCATGGAGTCTTGAGTTCAACTACACTTTCTATCCTAGTCCGAGACCTTTAGCTAAAATAGGATAAAATCAAGACTTATAGTTTTGATCACTAACATTGACAAACATGCTTGAGATAGCAACGCATGCGAGTTCGATCGAGCAATGCTCTAACAATCTCCCCTTTGTCAATTTTAGTGACAAAAACTATTAATACATATGGAATACAAAAATAAATAAATTAACTTTTGTAGCTCCTATTCCACATGTCTAATCTTGAACATTACTCAAATCTTCGTCATTTCCAAGTACTCCAATGATCCCAAAGGTTCTAAGTTTAGCATCATCGTTGTTGAAAATCCGTGGCTATAACAACAAGAAAACAAGAGTTCTCAATGTTATACAAGATCATAGTATCGTATACGTAGTCAAAGTCCAATTGTATCACAACTTCAACAACAATACTATGGTGATATGTATCACTCCCCCTTTGTCAATACTCCATATCACATGGAAACCACTACCCTTTACATAATGATCCGAAAACCATATGTATTTGTAGTGTGAACTACATATTAATTCTCCCCCTTTTTGTCAATAAAATTGGCAAAGGTACAAGAACGGGATCCTAATGAATTTCCGAAAGAGACATTTCATGACCAAAAGAAAGAAACACATATCATCTTATTCAGATGCAATCATAAATCCGAAGCTAAATGCATTCATCAAGGAGTTTAAAGATACAAGAAAACCCCTATAATATTCCACAGCCGCACTCCCCACAAAGATTTGGCAATTAAGCACAAGTTCAAAAAGAACTATCACCCATAATATGTCATTCCCGAAAGAACAACAAGAGTGACCTTAATTTCGAAAGAAAATAAGGATTTCTTTGGACATAACACACAAAGAACTCTAAAAGAAAGAATCTATCCTACGAAAACGAATGTTTAATCAAGTAACACTTACTGGAGTTTCAAACTCAATTGCCCAAAAGATCGAGATAAGCATATGGGCAAGAGTCATAGAAACATTTAATGAACCAAAACTGCACCAATAGACTGCCGTAAGTGTTGAAAAGTAGTAGTGTCTAATGGTTTGGTGAGAATATCAGCCAATTGTTGTTCTAAGGCACAAAATCCATACTTATGATACCATTTTCATAGAGATCTCGAATAAAATGGTACCTTATATCAATGTGCTTTGTTCTAGAGTGCTCAACGTGGATTCTCTAATTCAATCGCACTAGAGTTGTCACAAAGATCTTCATTATACTAGTATCAATTCCATAATCACTAGCATTTGTTTCATCCATAAGAGTTGAGTGCATTATGCCAAAGAACAATATATTCTCGCTTCACATGTATACTGTGGATTGTGAATTATGTTTCTTGCTATGCCAAGCCACAAGATTCAGTCCTACATAGAGAAACCCCCGATGTACTTTTTCTCGTTCTCTACACATCCTTCCCAATCAAAGATCCGAATAAGCGTAAAGATCGGTGTTAGTATCAAAAGTGTAAGATAGACCATACCCGACAAAGTGTGATTGACATAGCGTATGATCCTCTTTAAAACCTGCAAGATGAGATTTTTTTGGATTAGCCTGAAATCTAGCACAACAACCAACACTAAAAGAAATATCAGAATAGTGGTTGTAAGATATAAAAGGCTACCAATAATAGATCGATACAATTTTTGATCTACTTTACTCCTTTCTTATCTCCGTAGTTTACCAAAGAGTGGGCATAGGTGTTAGCTTCTGGGACTTGACTTATCCGCACCGAATCTTGTAAGAAGATCCTTTGCATATTTTTCTTGAGATAAGTAGATTCCATCCTTATGTTGTTGAATTTGTAATCCAAGAAAGAACTTTAATTCACCAACATTGTTCATTTCAAACTCTTTAGCAAGTGAAACTTGAAAATCCTTTGCAAGCTAAGTCAAGTTGAACCATAGATGATATCATCTACATAGACTTGAGAAATGACAACATCTTTCCCACTCCATCCTGCAAACAAAGTTTTATCGCATCCACCTCTTGAAAACCTTTTCTAATAAGAGAAGTGGTAAGTTTTTCAAACCAGGCTCTAGGTGCTTGTTTTAACCCATATAATGCCTTTTTGAGCTTAAGAACATGATCCGGGAAATCAAGGTTTTCAAACTTTAGGTTGAGCAACATAGACTTCTTCCTTTAGAATTCCGTTTAGGAATGCGGATTTAATATCCATTTGGAAAAAGCTTAACCTTGAGAAAACAATCATGAGCTAACAAAAGTCTAATGGACTCAAGGCGTGCCACGGGAGCAAAGGTTTCACAAAGTTGATACCTTCAATTTGTGAATATCCTCGAGCGACAAGTCCTGGATTTATTTCGATAATTGTGCCATATTCATCATCCTTGTTCTTGAATATCCATTTTGTTCCAACAATATTAACATTGGAGGGACAAGGTCGAGTTCCCATACCTCTTGTCTTAGAAATTGATTTAACTCTTCATGAATTGCATTCACCCAAAAGGGATCGTTCGCAGCTTCATCAATATTTATCGGTTCTACTTGTGACATATAACAACCAAAATTGCACATGTTTTGAAGTTGCCCTCTAGTCTTAGTCAGAGAATCTCTTCCCCAATAATACCGTTGGGATCATGATTCCTTTGAACCCAGAGGTGTCGTGAGGACACGTTCTTTTCGTCGGAAGTAGCTTGATCGATTGCTTTTCTCCTCGTCACTAGAAATATCAGGATCATCATCGGCTGGGGTAACTTCAACCGATTCTCGGTATTTCTTTGACTTTCTCAATTATCTCGGTTAGAGGCAACTCAACAGAGGATTATCATGATGAAAATCACTAATATCATCGATGATGACATTAGAAGATTCCATCATGACTGAGTTCCCGAGATTAAACAATCGAAAACCACGGCTATCCTAAGTATAGCCAAGAAAGATACCTTCATCACTTTTAGTATCGAATTTCCCTCTCGTTCTCGATCTTTAGAATGTAGCATTTACTTCCGAACACTCTAAGGTAGTGCAGGTTGGGTTTTCTTGCATACCACAACTCATAAGGAGTGTTTAGACCGTAAGTAAACACGGTTGATCAAATAGCATGCCGTAAAATGCCTTCTCCCCAAAATCTTAGAGGTAAGTTTTTGTTATGGAGCATTATCCCGGCCATTTCTCGAATGTTCCTATTCTTTCTTTTGCAACTCCATTAGCTTGAGGAGTAATGGGTGGTGAATATTATTGAATAATCCCGATTCGTCACAAAATTCAAACACCTTAGTGTCCTTGAATTGGGCCCACGATCACTCCTAATTTTCTTTAGTTTGCGACCTTGTTTGTTCTGAATTCTTTTAACAATAATCTTGAATTCATCAAGGGTTTCATTTTTATGAGACAGAAATACAATCCAAGTGAATCTGGTGTAATCATCTACCATAAATAAAGCATACTTTCTTACCAAAGAACCGTGGGTTGTTGAATTGGTCCGAAGAGATCCATATGAATTAAATCAAGTGGAGCTTTTAGTGAGAATATCTCGAGATGATTTATGGTGAACTTTCGCTTGTTTACCCTTTTGATGAAAACCACATACACCTTCAATCTTTGCATTCATTTTGGGAACTCCTCTAACAAGTTCTTTGTTAATGATCTTAGTTAGAAGACGATAATTGATGTGACCAAAACGCTCATGCCAAAGATGTGTAGATTCTACCTCAGTCAAATTGCAACAATTGCTAAACTGAGTATCAAGGAGATAACAGTTGTTTTTACCACGAGTTCCTTGAAAAATACTTTCCCATTTTTGTCTACAATGTCACATCCATTTGCATTGAAGACAACTCGATGGCCTTTGTCACAAATTTGACTAACATAAAGTAGATTTGCAGTTATACCTTTTACGTATACTACATCATGGATTTCAGGTACGCCGGGCAGTTTGATCGTCCCTTTCTTGCTAGTGTAGCAATAACTTCCATCTCCGAAAGTTACTGGACCTCCTTCATAGTCGTCAGAAGAAACAAACCATGTGAGATCACCTGTCATATGCCTGCTACATCCACTGTTAAGAAACCATTGAAAGGGTGATGTTGATTTTAAAGAAAAAGCTCCCATACTATTAGTACTTTCCTGTTTAGGGTTTCCGATAGTTTTTACGTCCTTTTAGAGAGGCACTAAGTTGTTTAGTTTTCGTGTGAAGAATACTTGTAACTTTCGTGCTCTTTTTGAAGGACATACAAGTATGTTGAAAGTGATTAGAGGAATCACAAAACAAACATGGGCCAACACATTTAACATCGTCAGAGAAGTTCTGGGTCATATCAGTTTTGACAACATACGAACGTTGTTTATTACCTGACTTACTTATTTGTTCTTCCGAGAGGAACAACATGAGTTATTTAAATCCATTAAAGGTATTTTGATGTATTTCAAATCCTTAAGCATTGGAATTTATGCTATGAGATCAGAGTTGATCCGGATTTGTTCATCCAACTTTTCTGAGAATAACCATTTAATTAGAACTTCTTCTACGATTGTTTTTTAATCTCGGTGAAGCGTTTCTAGAGAAGTTTTGTCCAAAGAGTCGGATCGCTACAAACACTGGACTTATAAGGTCTTGAACGTGTTTGGTCGCTTCTCCGATACCAATTGAAAAAGCGGGGTACAACAACCACACCCAATATTTCGCTTAGCAATCTTTATGGACAAACTACAATATACTTTCTAGAGAATCAACTAGACAATGGACTCAATCTAGAGAAAAGTATATCAAAGAGTTTATATCTCAATCTCTCAATTTGATCTTTACTCAAGCAAATAGAAATCATGAGTCTTTATCAAAGAGAGATAACTTGGATGGTTCCAAAGACCAATATCCAAGTGTCAATCAATTTAAATCAACAACCAAAAGGTCGAATATTCTAATTGATTGAACAACACACAACCTGTGATATTTCAATTATATAAACAAATATAATGCGGAACAGAAATAACACAGACACCAGAATTTTGTTAACGAGGAAACCGGAAATACAGAAAAACCCCGGGACCTAGTCCATATTGAACACACACTGTATTAAGCCGCTAAAGACACTAGCCTACTCCAAATTAACTTCGACGGGATCAGTAGTTGAACCCCAATCTATCTCACACCGATCCAAGGTACAGTTATGCTCCTACCTCACACCTGATCGATAAAAAAACCACAAAACAAAAACACGCCGGGTAGGGGCGTACGTAGGGTTTTAGTTGCATGGCATATGGGAGTTGTTTTTAGTAGGAACGAATTAGTTTCTCTTTAAGACTAGGTAGGTTTCCTTATCGACCTAGGACTCTATTTTTATGTACGTTCATAATCAACCAATGTTGCTATTAACTGTTTAAGGACTAATCATCCATTCATTGGTTTTAACTAATTACGTCTGGGTTCGTTGTTGTGGTTTTAGGACGATCCATGGCTATTCTTTTTCTGCCGGAAGATGTTACTTTCCAAATTTTAATATGTACGATCTCTGTTGCGAATTAAATCTGTGTGCAAATCATGGTATGCCCTCATTCAACCATCTCACTTCATACTATCCCATGCCACCACTACTGCTACGGTGGACGACAACAACTCCAAGCTAGGAGGCAGCTTCATCTGCCAACATGTGCGAAAACTTGAGTTTTATTTGCTTTCTGATAAAGGCCTCAAGGGGTGGAGGATCTATTCGAACGACTATGTTTATATTCTAAATATCAGGTACCATATCGCCGTGCCATACGTATGGTGGGTTCTGTTCATGGAATAATTTGCATGCACAACCATGTAACCGGGGATATTGGTCTTTGGAATCCTGCTACGAGACAATGCAGACTTCTTCCAAAGTCACTAGACTTGGAGTCGGAGCTAAACCCCATGAGTTGGTATCTGTCTCATGATTTTGTTGGTCTCTGTTTTGATATTCAAACAATTGAATATAAGGTGATACGAGTTTCTACTTTCGAACGCCTCCGACATGGACATGCCAATTCCAGACCGTGAGATCCTGCGCAAAGTTCAGATATACTGCCTAAGTAGTGATTCTTGGAAGTTGATAGACTCAGATTTGGATACTTATTGTTGTAGACTAGAAGGAGCAGGAGCAGGACAGAGTTCGAATGGTTTTTATTTCCATCAAGGTGAGGACTACACTGCAGATCCTATCGTAAAGTCTGTGATTTTGTCATTTGACTTTGAGGAAAGAAAAATACCAAAGAGTATTACAGTATCCAGAGCAGATAAAGGATAATCGGCTTGTAACTCAGTTAGAATCAATAGATGATAAACTAGCTTGCATTACATTCAACCATACGGATTTTTCTAGTAGAATACAACGAAGGAGTTGTGGACTGAGCTTTACAGAATTGATTTCATGTCTCCAGATATTCAAACAAGGTATGATGGTTTTTGTTCTGGTATCCTTGCAATTTCTTGGAATGGAAAGTTTGGTTTGTTGAACAACAAAACTTTGTCGTGTTACAACTCTATTATTGATGAGTTTGTGGATCTTAGTTTTGGAGAAGGAATAAATTTGGATTTGAATTCTCTTCAGGCTACTATCTATAAGGAAAGCCTTGTTTCTGTCAATGCAATTCATTCAGCAACTAAAGCTATCTCCTCCTAAGAGCAAGTCTAGAGCTATTTGCGCTTTCTCTTGGAATCCAAGCTCTCTTCCACGGGACCTTGGAAGATGGCTTGGAAAAAGTGTGGAGTCGTCCTATTCGGAAGCCATTAGACTTGAAAAAAAGAATCTCAAATCAATCATCTCGCACACGAAGAATGTCAACTAAGAATTACATCGAAGAGGATATGCCCATGGCCGAATATAAGTGCTCGTGGACAAGTCGTGATCGCTCTGTGACTGAATTTAATGAGTATAAGAGGATGATCATGAAGCAGTCGCGGGATTCTAAAAAGATTATGATGAAGGAATCAGCAGATTTGAAAAAGATAATCAAGAAACATTCAGAGGATACAAATCGTACAATGAATTTGGCACTAGTTATATTTGGAGCTGTTTCTGCGACGTATATTATTAAGACAGTCAAAGATATGGTTAAACCCTCTAGTACTAGTAAGGAGAAAATTGGATTTTGTGTTTAGTAAATGGCCGGTTAAGGTGTTTCTGATATGCTACTGAGTTTGGGTTAAGGAAACAAATGTTTTGCATCTATTTGTCAGGTTCATTTTTAATTAAGTTTATCCGGCACTGAGTAAATCAATATTTTAAGGCAAACTAGTTTTCCTACACAAGATATGGGGTTACTCAGCTGAAGGTAATAGAATCTTCTAAGTTTTGTCCAGTTTTTGACATATTGGGGGAACCTCACAATGCAAAAGATTCACATACTCAATATTGTTGAGGTTAGCACAAGACACTGGTAATACTTTGATGGCTAAGGTATCTTAACTGACTTAGTGCTCCAAAATCATCGTGTAATTCTTCAACTAATGGACAGTTTTTAAAATCAAATATCCTTAATTTAGCTATTGAGTTTTTGTATATGCCTGCGAGCTATTGAGTTTATGTGGTCAAGATGATGCGAAAACTAGAAAGGTGTGTTACTCCATGGTATTAATATGAGCAGGTTTCAAAAGAGTAATGTGGAGAGCCTGGTTTCTCTTGGTTCGGGTAAATATGTGCAGAAAAGGACTACGAATGGGAATAAGAAAAAAAACCTGAGCGACAGATATGATATTGAGGTAAAATTATCATATCTTATGCATTAGGTAATGTTCGGTTTACTAAATTAGGGGTCTGCAATCCTTTAGTCAATAACATGAAGTGGGGTAAATCTCGTTTTTCTTTTTCTTTTCGTATATATTATGCGCAATGAGTTCGATCTTAGATGAACATATCTGGGTAAGTAAAACAATGCTAACCATATAAAGATTTCATATACTGACCACTCGATTCTCGATGACAAAAAGCCTTATGCAGAACATAGCTTGATCAACATGCTCTTTCTACAATACTCCAAACTAGCATGAGTTAAATGAATTTCTCCAGGTACAAGCTGGCTAATGTGATTCCTATAGCTTCTTCATAGTTATATGTTCGGCTGTGCGCCGGCTAATCTTTCAAGAAATTTTCAGTCATTCATATATAATTGACAGTTGACACTAAGTAGCTAGCAAATTAAATTTCCTGATGCCGATGGTTTAAGTTTTGGGGTAATATGGAAATCTAATCATAATTTAACCTCACATGATAATTTTTTTCATCCTAATACAATGCATCCAAACTTATTTAGTAGTACTTAAGAAGATAAAGACATCATCAAATTAATAGTTAGGTTGGTGGTGGGGGCTAATGACCATTAAAGCCTTATAGAATTATCAGTTTGTTTTTTGTATTTACTACTAGAAAATAATCATAAAAGCCTTTGTTGTATTCTTTTTTATCTGCCTCACAAATTCAATAACTTAGTCCTACATTAACTCAATAATGAGAGTGAATTATCTACCTACTTTTGGACGCATCAATTATCTGCCTTTGTCATAGACAGCGGTTCAGTGGTTGCATTTTCATTTTTGCTTTTTTCATAAAAGAACCAAGTTTATGCATTTACTGAAAAAGATTTGCAGGATTACAGTTCGCATTATACTCGATCACCGATATATAATTGTTCGCATAAATCAATTGTGTGAGTGGACGAGACCCTACCCTGCCCCCCTACTCCTCCTATACGTAAAGGAGTTGATGTTTCCTCTTCTGTTTTTTTTGATGAAAAAAGGAATACACTTCGATTAAAAGCCAGGGCCTATTGTTTGATCATCGTCAGTTAAAGCAACGCAATAATTAATAGATGAATGAATGAAATAACTCACACAATGTTTTTTATTGGATTGTCAATCAATATATGATTTGATCCTCACCCACTCACCAGAAGACGTAAATGTCTATTATCAGTAAACAATCAATATGGGTGGGCTTATAGCCATAGCCACTGCCATTGCAGGATTTTATTTATCTGGCTTTGACCAATTTTTGCTTAAGAATTGCAAGGATGCCAAAAACAGTAGACGTTGTAAAATCACATTTCAATCACATGTAAAAAATAATGATTTGTACGGATGAAAATAATATTCCAATGGAGTATATATACATTTTACCTTCAATGTACGGATGAAAATAATGATTAAATATGATTTGTATATAAAAATAATGATTTGTACGGATGAAAATAATGATTAAATATGTCCGTATCCACTCCAATGTACGTATAAATATGGATGCAGAATCGTAGACAGTGGTTGCATTCTTCATTTTGTTTTCATTTTTCCTTCTCCATTGGAATTATGGAGATCCATCTGAAAAAAAGAACCAAGTTCATGCATTTATTGAAAAAGATTTGCAGGATTAGAGTGAAAATTTTATGTAAAGAGCTTCAGAACGAAGAACTACGCCGCGAACGCGATAATCTGAAGAGGCAACTGGAATTGAAAACCCAAGAACTCGGCAGAATGAAAGGGAGTTTGATGCAGTAAGAAGGCAGTATGAATGGATTTGTATACTCTTAGGGCTGCAAATAGAGACTTTATCTCTTAGGCCTTTCTTGTAACACACACTCTATCGCTCTCGCATTCCATAGAATTTATTCAGGGGAATGTTTCTGTTTTTACATCCATTTCTTTTGTTTTTTTGTTTTTTTCAGTTGGTTATGTAGTCTGTCTTTCTGATGCTGAGACCAGATTTGTGTTTCTTTTGGGAATAGAATCATCTCAATGAAGATAAGCAAATTTTTAGAGAAGCTGCCTTAATTTGTTTTAATGTTCTTCTCATTGTTGCATTGTCCTGCGGTTGTCAATTTAGAACCAGGAACCTAAGATTTTAGCTGCACTTTGTTCAAAGATTTGTCAGTTTTAATCCAACAAGTAATGCTTGTCACATCCTGCAAATGATATGAAGGTTCTTTTATCAAACTTAGGTATACATGAGAGCTACAGAAATAAAAATTCTTTGTAGGGAACTGATTTGGAGCTACAGATAGGATATATACTAAGCTCTTTGTGATGTCTGGTACTCAATAAAAAAGCTCTCAGGAGATGGGATTTCAGTTGAAAAAGAAGAATGTAATCTTGCTATGTTTGGTACAGATGTAAGGGGAATTACACTTGCGTAAAGATACTACAATATTGTATCACTGTAAAGACACACTAGTACAGGACTACAAACCTCGTCAACCAACCCTTTCTTCAACTGTCGAGCAAAATAACGGGCAGCTAGAATTTCGCTTTTGCGATCCTCCGCAACTTTCTTTGGAAGATCTGAGACACAATGTCCCTGCAAAGTGTCTTCTGGAGTTGCAAATCCACCACTAAGCTTGTTTATATCTACTTTCTTAAGTTTCTGTAAAATTGGCTTGGATTACAAAGATAAATACTTCACATTTTGCCTCTACTGAATTTATTAGCTTCTTATTCTTCGTAGTACATTCAGAAGGCTTAGGTTATAACGTTTCTGTTCTTTGAGTACAAAGTTTATTGTTTGCACAATTACGTTTCAATTTGTTGATCTTATTGATTCTCTTTTAATATTTATATATGAATTTATATGTGAACCTGGAGAGTATTATTCGTGCAGATAGTACAATCAAGTGATTCAAATCCGAGAAATTTTTTGATGGGGGCATTTTTTGAAGGGGGCATGGGGGGCCAATGATATGGTGACACATGCACTTGATATCAATGAATTTTGTTTCCAAAAATATAAAAGAAGTTTATTTGTGGA
Source organism: Papaver armeniacum (assembly GCA_023531295.1). Taxonomy (NCBI): domain Eukaryota; kingdom Viridiplantae; phylum Streptophyta; class Magnoliopsida; order Ranunculales; family Papaveraceae; genus Papaver; species Papaver armeniacum. The sequence continues at coordinate 13,928 of JAJJWW010012474.1, forward strand.
GAGAAAATTTGTTTTTCTTAATTAGTGTTGGTGTTTTTGGAAACAAAATCCATTGATATCAAGTGCATGTGTCACCATATCATTGGCCCCATGCCCCCATCAAAAACGCCCCCATCAAAAATTTTCTCTTCAAATCCCTTCATTTTTTCTTAAATCCAGAAAAAGTGTGGGGACAGTGCGGAGCATGGGTGGTCCACGTGGACGATGAATTATTTCCTTGAAGATTCACTGCTTCCTGAGATGTGTTGGGATTATAAGTTTTCTAGTATTTTAATCGTGTTGATGTGAAAATCTGTCACTCTTGCGGAAGCATTGTCCACTGTTTGGAAGGGCTTGTATACTTTATAATTTATGCGCCTATTAGGGGCTTAAACTCGTAATTCGAATGCAAATATGTAAAATCAATATATTAATTAACTTATACCAACCCTTATCCTATGTACAAGAAATTTTGAAATCAAAATCTAGAATGAGAGATGGTAATGCATGGAAAAATCTAGCCGGAAGTGAGTAGTAGTTTAACACCAGATATGTGCGCCAGATGGGTGAATAACGGTTTGTTTTACTGAACAATTTTTGGTTAAGAATCACGATGGAAACTTTATGTTAGAGATATAATTTACCTGTACTTGTAGACTTGAACAGACCTATCGGGTCACCAACACTACGTGTGGGCTGATGTTGTGCCTCGATTTCACGGGCCATTTAGTGTTCTTATAAGGCTTTAGGTTCAATAACAATCTTATTACCTTTCCTTGCTAAAAACCATCTCCTGCCTTTTCAAAGTGAAAACTACAAAGTGAGACCCATTCTCCCATATTTTTCCACCGAGAAACTCACGATTAAAACTTCAGCGCGCGCCCCCATTTTTGGGGAAAAAATTATTCCCAACCCCAAAATTTATAAAATTTGGTTTCTTCGTATTTTTATTTCTTCTTCATGCGAATTTCTTCTTCAATCTTTTTATTTTCTTTTGGGCAAATCGAGATGAGATTGAAGGGGTTTCGGTGATGATTTGTCGATCAGAGATGGATGATTGTTGTTATCACTGAATGGAGTGATATGAGAGATTAACAGGAAGTTGGATAATGGGTTCCGTAAATGGTTATCGATCTGTGAAGGGGTATGACGAATTGAAGAATTAGGTCACATATTTGAAGAACAAGATGAATTAGAAGCATGTGTTGCCTCGATTCGAATGGTGAAGATGCGGCTAGCCTCGCTTGGTGTTAGTATGCAAAAGAATGGTGAGATAATGATGTTGTTGATGTGTACAGAGAGAAGATTCAGGTGAACAAGGAATTGGTTCTCCATGGGTTGAAATTACGTAAAATGTTAATCGAACCGTAGATGAATGTCTAGACATGTACAAATTACAGGATGCGTTAATGAGAGCTATTGCAAATTACGGTGGTCGGGTGTGCTTGATTCTCGTGATGTATGAATGAGATGTTCTTACGCTAAGAGTTGTTGCAGTTCTAGAGCCGATATTGCGGGTGAACATGATGATATGGAGGTACTTGGTGGGTATATGAGGTCGCCGTGGGTTTGGTTTATCATGAAGTCAGTAGGTAAATCGAAGTTGTCATGGGAAGAGAAGTCGGTGTTGTGGTTGAATTCAGAGTTGGCGCTTTGGATACACTAAGTTAGCTAGAGAACATGAAGTTTAATTGGAATTTCTGTGGTGTTGAAATTGCGATTATGGTGGAGTTGTGTGTTGTTCTGAGTGGTGAAACAATGGCTGAGCAGAGTATGAAGGTTGCGTGAGGGAAGGTTGCTGTTGTTATGATGAGGAGCGTCTTCTTTAGTGCACCATCATATGTTTTCAATTTAATGCTGGAAGATGTTGGGAAGGAAGTTGAGATGCTGTTAACAGTGGTTGGAGATCGACAAAAAGTTGTGCTGCAAGTGTTATGCATCTAAAAAAATTTGTTGCATAATTTGTTATGCAGTCCCGAAAATGTTTGCATAACACGTAATGCAGCTATTATTGTAGGTGGATGACAAGTTATGCAACCTTTTTTTGTTTGCATAACTTGTTATGCAGTACAGAGAATGGTTGCATAAACGTTATGCGCTTACTTTTTGTTAGTATTGAAACCAACAAAAAAGTCCGCATAACACGTTATGCACCTATAATAATATCCGCATAACATGTTATGCAATCAAGAAAATGGATGCATAACCTGTTATGCATCCGAAAATATGATTGTATAATGCGTTATGCATCGAGAAAATTGCTGCACAATCTTTTATGCATCGAGAAAATATATGCATAACCTTATATGCATCCGTAAATATGGATGCATACTGCATTATGCATCAATTTTTTTATGTACGCACTAAAATCAACCAAAACAATGGTTACATAACTTGTTATAGATGCATAACTTTGTTATCCAAATGCATAATTTGTTATGCAGTGGAGAAAATGGTTGCATAATTTGGTATGCGTCTGCCGAATGTGTTATGCATCTTTTTTGGTGGTCGATAATGGTTATGTATCAAGTTTTCAAAATTTTGCCTAAAATGATGATCACTTTCGATTTTTTGGTGAAAAACAAAAATTTGATATTGTTGTTTGTACTCGTTGCGTAGCTCTCTTTAAAAGATTTCCAACCATATAAAATTTGTAAATTTCCAAGTTGCAGATTTTTAGATATGTTATGTCCAAGTTGCGTTACTAATTATACCCCTGATGCATAACTCGTCATACAGATGCATAATCCGTCATGCAGAAGTTTTTAATAATTTCATATAATTATGGGTGTCACGGTACCCAAAATTAATTGTGGGCTTGACAATGAGAATATTTTTTTTTTTTGGGTCTCCCCCTAATTTTCCCTTTCTCAAACACTTATGGCGGCGCATAGCTATATTCTCCTGCCTTTCTCCATTAACCATCTCTTCATTATCACCATCGCCAGCACCACCACCACCACCATTTGTCTTCAGTACCACCGCCACCACCATCATTACCGATTAATGGGTTATAAATGGAATATGAAAAATGGTTAGCTTTGGATATTAATCGGTATAAAACATCTTGTTTCAGGTCAATAGAGACAACTTGAACGATTTCGCCTTATCCTCCAATTTCGCTTTCAAAGCAAAGCAAAGTATTTGCAGATTTTTCCAACCATGATAAGTTATCCGACTCATCATCAGTAAGTCTTATTTCTAATTTTTATTGATTTTTGTCTGAATTTTAGCTTGTGAATATGTTTGCCAGAGTCTTGTTTGACTTAATTTTTTTATGCATTAATGAAAATTGTTTGAATTTAATGTTAAACACGTACCCTAAGAAGTGCTTGATAATTTGAAACACAGAACATAGGATGTTGTATGCCTTCTCACGTTACATATAATTGGATTAGAAGATGGAGACTTATGATGATTGTCTCATTGTTATTGTTTTCTTTTCTTTTCTGGTGCCCTTATCCTGTTAATATACGATCACCTAGAAATTCTCACGTTAACATGTTTGCTGGTGAAGTTATCCTTGCTTTCCATTCCTTTGCTGTCAGTGATTTGCTTATTTTGAAGGCTTCTGACTATGATTCTGTTTGCCCTTAAAGATGAAAACAAATTTCTTTTGTGATACAAATGAACCAACCTTATCATTATGGCCCCTTAAAATTCCAACTTTAGGAAAAAATTGTGGATGATCATGCAAAGTTGTGGCTTGGGCTTAGGATTAGTTTTCTTATTATGTAGGTTTGGACCTCTTCTCGGTCCGAATTAGCTTTTGATTCCTTCTACAAAGTTGTAGATCTTCGTAAGACTTACCAATGGATTATAGAATCAACCTAATTAAATTAGTAAACCTTAGATGTGCTAAAGGTAGAAAATGAAAAGGTATAGAACCATAAATGGGCTTAGAACCATTAGATAGTTCACTTAGTCTAGAATTTAGTCTATAGCTAAAGACTTGTATGAAATTATGTTATGAGTCTTGTGTGAGCCTTTTGGATAATCTCTTTGAGTGATTATGTGATTAACAGTTAGTCTTTATTAACAACGGTCGATTCAAAGGATGAACCGTGGATCGTGGATCTCGAGATAAACATGGCTTGTCATCAATTCAGGTGGGAACTTTGTAACCTTTTTGTAATCATTAAGTTATTTTATCTGTGAGCAGGATGAGTACTTATTTTCTGTTAGCATGTTGATTGTAAGAGCAAGTCTTATGGTGGAATCCATTCATCTTCCATATTCCACGCCACCTCAGCACTTGGAAGTGTGGATGGAAGCGCAAGTGTAATGGTGGAATAGCAAAAACGCAAATCTTAATTGCGCTAAAAACGCAAATCTTAATTGCGCTAAAAAACGCCATTATCAATGGCGTTTTTTCTCAGCCGTTAGATTTCAACAACTCGTTTCAAATCTACGATTAAAAAAACGCAGATCTTAATGGTGTTTTTTTAGCGCTATTCTTATTGGCGTTTTGGCGCTATTCTTAATGGCGTTTTATGGATTCCACTTAACCCTTCCACGAAACCATGGAAGGTTGCTTGGATTTTCTGTGGAAGACCCCAACTTGGAAGCCATTAGACTTGACATTCCATGGATTTTCCACACTTGGAATAGCTTGGATTCCACAATAAGACTTGCTCTAATTGAATGGGTATGTTGTGTGATATGCGTTGGGTGGTTCCCCGTGAAGATTGTCTGTGATTCCCCATAGCTCTTTGCTAAGTTTAGTAGGGAAATGCTACGTTGTTTAAATATTATTTAGTAGCCCGGCTTTACCCCTGATAAATAGTATTACATTTTATTGTCCTAAGATAGTAGTCCGGCTTTACCTGCTGATTATTACTTAGTAGTCCGGCTTACACGGTGATTATTATATATATTGCATTTTATTTGGGGAAGTCCTCAAAGCATATCATACTTGATTGTTCAGTCTTAGTAGTATGACTGGGTTACTATGGTCTTGACTTAGGAAGAAATTCTAGGTTCATGACTGGATATGGTCATTATTTGGAGACTTTGGCCTACGAATAATAATTGGGCCTTTGTGAACCACAAAGCGGGGGTCGGGTCATAGTAATCAAAACCTTATTATATTCTAGACTTAGATGGTGGCAACTCGGATTTATGAGGTGTACCCATTCCACGATAATAGTTTACGGTACACTGATTCATGCTATCATTTGAGACCGGGAGTTATTCCTAGCATCTTCTTCTCCATTGAGTGAGACGAGGTTGGGATAACATATGTTAGGTTATTTAATTTGTTTTCGTAGATCCATCCGGTGGTGTATCTTTCACGGATATTGCCACTATGGAAGCAATATCTCGGGAGGCTGAAAGTTGAAGCAATCTTTCGCGCTATGTTGTGTGTAAAAGATGTTTATCGTTTTCTTTAGTAGAACTGAGAAGCATATTAGTGATTACTTGAACGTTATTTGTTTCCGTTGGGCACCCCTTTGGGATGATGTGCTCACTGCTCCCACTCAGCCAGTGATTGAGAAGAAAAGGTGCGCGCGAAGATATATGTACTCAAAGCTTAGAGTTTTATTAAATGTTAGTGATATCGTGTATCATTATGTGTATCCTTTGTTAATTTATTTTAATCAAAGATTATTATATTTATATCACTGAGAGATTTTCATTTATATAATATCGTAGTGTTTGGGTTTGTACCAGGATTAGTTTATGTAATTATGATTCTTAAAATGGGAAATCTAGATTTGATGCTTCTATTAGGTTGTAATCCATTAGCTAAGTAGGTGACTAGGTTGGGGCGTCACACAAAGCTACTGGCAAAGTTTTTGTGGTAAAAGTAGAACAACAAACTTGTACATGTAGACAAAGGGGCAATGAGGAAGTTCCCTTGCCTACATGATGTAAAAGCTTTGTTCCCTTTGAACCTCGATTGGGCCCAAGAAGTAAATTTACATCAATAATGTTTTTATGGTTTGCTTGTTTAAATTGAATACTGATTTACACCTAAACATGGTTATGCATTAAATGAATGATGATCATTGCATCACTAATGTGCAGGTACTGCAGTAAATACTACACTGTGGACTAAATCAAACCATTCAAAATACGAACACATAGGATTAGAACAAGAAAAGAATTTCTTCCCTGAATTGACACCATCTTTAACCTTTAGAAGCTTTCGAATTCCAATAAAAGGAACTAGTTTACACCGTGAGTAAATCCAAGGACAATCCATGGATTCATGATTTTTTTCGCTACACATTTCACATTCCTGCATTTTAATGCTCGAGCTAGCAGCCATTAAAGTTGATGAAGAAATAACCCAATCCCTTGCTAAATATGTTCCGGATCACCACACTAAACAAGAGTCATTTTCTGAAAAAATGGTTGTTATACCAACGGTCGGGATCTGTCACCGTCCGTTTTATTACCTGAGGCACGTGTCGTAATCTAATCATTTTGGACACTGAGGGAATTTTCTAATAATTGAGGGCTAAGTTGGTAAATTCCATGACACGTTGCAGACATGTGCGTCTAGATTCGTTGAATCTAGACGCGAAGGACATTAATGTAAAATTCCTACACGTGCGGTACACATGTGTGCGTTCTTGACCAATTAACTCGTCTAACGGAAAAGTAACGTTTTGGGGCATTTTGACTCTTTTTTACGTTCAGGCATTTTGACAAGGTGATGGGTTTAAATTGGGGCATTTTGCCTCTTAACTAGAGGTGTAAAACGTGTCGGCCAAGACATGCCTCGGCCACGAAGTCGCTGTGCTTCACGTGCATATGGGTGGTTGTTCCAACGATTTAAACGTGTTGTGTCGGCGTGGCTTTACTAGTCAAAAGCTAAGCACAACATACCACGGCACAAAAAGACACCTAATAAACGTGATGTGCCGTGTTGTGCCGTGTTGGCACACGGTTATAAACAATTTAAAATCACTTAATGTATACATTAAGTCGGACATTATCACGAGAATTTAAATAGACAACATATCATTTGAAATTATTTCAAGTAAAATTAACAAGTTTATTCAATAGAAAGAAATAGCCCATCAAATATAAAATTGGATCATTATCATGTAAATTAATGTTCTAGTCAAATATATGTCAAGACATTATAACAACGATAGTGGAATATATTTTCCAAATATTTAGGTATTATATGTGTTGTTATAAAATAACCCAAAGATAAAATGTTAAAAACTAGCTAGAATAGTGACTCTTTTTGTGAAATATATACAAAATGTGATGTATTATGCCTTGTTATATTGAATACTTGTGCATGCTATGACATGCTTTCTTAACGTGCCGGCCGGGCAAGGCTACGTGTTTATCCGTACCGCGTGTTGTGCCAGAGTATTCTTGCTTCGATTAGGGTTAATCCAACACAGCCCATGAAACTAACGTGTTTTGGGCCGTTGGGCAAATCACGGGCCGGGATGGCCGGGCTCAGTTTTTAGCGTGGGTTGGGCATTATGCTCAGGCCGCACAACCCAGTTTACACCTCTACTCTTAACCCTTCTAAGTTTCTGTAAAATTGGCTTGGATTACAAAGATAAATACTTCACATTTTGCCGCTACTGAATTTATTAGCTTCTTATTGTTCGTAATACATTCAGAAGGCTTAGGTTATAACGTTTCAAAGTTTATTGTTTGATATCTTATTGATTCTCTTTAATATTTTTATATAGATTTTGGTTACCCTGAACCAACCTGAAGAGTATTATTCATGCAGATAGTACAATCAAATGATTCAAGTCCCTGCATTTTTCTTAAATCCACACAAGTGAAAAAGTGTGGGGACAGTGCGGAGCATAGATGGTCCACGTGGTAGATAAATTATTTCCTTTGAAGATTTTTTTTTTGATCACCAAAACGATAATAATATTATATAAAAGTTCCTTTGAAGATTTCGTTTCAGTGCCTTTAGATGTGTTGAAGAAACAATTTAGTGTTCTTATAAGTTCTTTTGCCACACTCAAACACTTACGGCGGCGCATAATATTCTCCTGCCTTTCTCCATTAACCATCTCTTCATTATCATCACTGCCGCCACCACCACCACCACTATTATCTTCAGTACCACCGCCACCACCATCATCACCGATTAATGAATGGGTTATAAATGGAATATGAAAAATGGTTAGATTTGGTGAATCGGTATAAGCGGAGTCGGAAATGGGATTGTCATACAAAGGAAGTTGGGTAAGTGTCAAACAATTACTAAAATCAGTTTCAAATTTGAGTTTTATTCATCATCAAGTTCACTCGGCACATTCCTGCTGAGTTGTTCCTCAGTTTTATTTTATTTTTGATGAATTAATAATGTTAGAATAATAAGAGGGTTGTAGTGAATAGTGATTTATTTTTGGTTACGGAATCTGTTTAGTAATTTGTTTTAGCAACATGATGAATACAGTGTTCAGATCAAGAGGAATTTCGAAAGAAGTCTATTTGGCTGGGTGGTGTTTGATCCTTTTGTTTGGATTTCAGTATTCATGCTGAAAGATCCTTGGAGGCTGAGACGCACCTGCACCTGCACCTGAGATTTCTTATCCTTCACAAGAATTATCCTTATCCTGGTGAAGTTATCCTTGCTTTCCATTTCTTAGCTGCTGAAGTTATTTGCTTCTTTTGAAGGCTTCTGACTATGATTCTGTTTGCCCTTAAAGATGAAAACAAATTTCTTTTGTGATACAAATAAACCAACCTTATTAAAATGGGAATATTGGGGATATGCCCTAAAATCATCGTCATCTTGGGGATATGCCCAAGATTTTTTGGGAATATTTTCGTCCAAAATTCCATCCAAAACCTTAAGTGAATAATATTCGCTCACACTTGGGATCACATTAATTAAAAGACGGAGTATATGCATTATATTAACACCTTTACAAGGTTTGAACATATTTAGATGTTAAAAATCTTGAAAAATTAAAGAGAAAGTTGACACATTTACAGAAAATAGTCTATGTTGTTTGCTTGGTTCTTTGACTATGAAACTGTTTGCCTTTAAATATGAAAACTGGAATTTCTTTTGGCATATCCCCAAGATGACAACCGATTTTGGGGCATATTCCCATTTTCCCTATTAAAATTCCAACTTTAGGAAAAAATTGTGGATGATCATGCTGCAAGTTTCCAAGATTTGAGAAGGTTGTGCAAAATGCTCCATAGAGACGAATTCTGGACCTCATAAGTATTCCAGAATAGAATACAGTCTAATTTCTCATAATTACAGTTTAAGTTGCAGTCGTTGTTCAAGTCCTTAGATTTGAGAAGGTTTGCAACATTAATGAATCCTTCCCCTACCTGAGCCAGTTGGGGCCATTGCTAGTGCTTAAGGCTTGGTGACAATACGCACAGCCGCATTGTGAATTCTCTAAAACTTTATCAAGAGTCAAAATATGCGTGTTTTATACCTAAGGATATAGTTGTCAGCACTCAATGACCTGATGATGCCCTGTGTATGTGTTTTTAGGGTATCGATAAATTACAATTAGGCTCACATGCTAAATATTCCATATCAACTAGGAGAGTCTTATGAATACGCATGATTTCTATCTTAATTTTTGAGTATGTATGATGTTGTTTGCTTCCGAAGTAACCCCTGTCTTAAAATTTCGATTACTGCTTCTGGAACTCACTAACTGATGTACAACTGCCAAACCGTGACTTTTACGCAAAGAATTTTACAATTGCATCAGAAAGTCCTGCACATAGTTCTGAAACCGTCTCTCATACATTTTCATCTGTTTGTTGACAATAATAATCTCTATACTTCTCTCAAGTGACAAAAGTATGTCTCATATTTGTTGATTTTTGTTTGCATTTCCATCTTATTTATCTTAATTTACCTGTTCAGTTGATTCCTAATTAAATTAATGTCTGGTCTGTTTTGAACAGGTGAATGACAGATAAGAAAGAATGACCTTATCAAATGCTGCTGCCAAAGCAACCAATATGGTGATCATGGTATGAAAAGAGTCGCAAGACCTACATTATCATTTTTTCTGTAGTAACGATTTTAGAAATTCAAGTGTGATAGCAGCAAATCCTGACTGGCTGAATGTGATAAATGGAGGTCAGAGTTTGTTTGGAATTTCACTACTATTCTTGTACCTTATGGTTCCTCCAGATGTTACCGTAAAGCTACTAGATATTGTCGATTCTTAAAATACTTTCTGACAGGAAAGACAATTGAAATCTCTGGTGAAACTTATTGTGTCAGAAAGTGTACAGGAGAGGCATGTCTAGTACCTTCAAAAAATTATGTCTAATTTTTCTCTCTGTAAATTCTGTAAGAATACCCTCCTTGGGTGATAATAGCATTACCTGAATACGAATCACCTTTTGTTTCTTTTTTCGCCTGACAGAGTAATGTATAAATTTGATTCCAAATATGTTTACAGCAAAATCTTAATATTTGTAAATATATTCTAAGCAGGAAATTACACTTGCAAAAATACTATAATATCAAGTACAGGACTACAAACCTCTCTTGAAGGAACTACAGAAGAACTTTTCTAGGTCCGCCAACCTTTTTTTTCTTCAACTGTCGAGCAAGATAACGTTCTCGGGCTGCTAGAATTTTACTGTTGCAGTTGTCCGCTTCTTTCTTTGGAAGATCTGAGACACAATGTCCCTGCAAAGTGTCTTTTGGAGTTGCAAATCCACCACTAAGCTTGTTTACATCTACTTTCTTAAGTTTCTGCAAGATTGGCTCCACCCATGACACCTCCACTGCACAAACACTGCGCATGAAAGGACGAGATGTAGCAATGAGTTCATGGTACACGACATAGTTGGGTAGCATTCCGTCCTCCTCCGCCTTCAACACTGATGATGGATGTACCTTAACAAGCTGTTGCGTGAAACCAAGTGTTTTATAACCATTGTGATAAATCATCCGCTCGGCCAATTGGCTTGCATAACCTACAGACAGTGCCCTCCTCAAGTTTTTATAATCTTGCTGGCTCTCTTGTTTTGGTTGCACATCCAATGGCCCTTTTGCTATTTTCTGCATTATTTGAGATAATTGTTTCCTGACATCCTTGGTGAAAATCATTCCTCGTACCTGCAAGTCATTGTCTGCGCACCAACTGGCTCGATCCCAATCTTCATACACTTGGAGCAGCTGGATGTGATCACCCCATCCAGAACCGTCTGGTAAAACTGAATGAGCATGTTTCCTCTTCTTGTCAATAACCTTACTCTGAGTGGAAAGTAAAGATGTTTCTGCTGATAACATAGCAACAACAGTCAGTGCCTGTGACAAGCAACCATACTCATTTGCCTCGATCAAGGTTCTTGAGAGTGCAGGTTCTAGTGGCAGGTCAGACATTGTTCTTCCAATTTGTGTAATCGTTCCACTTTCATCAACAGCACCGATTAGATACAATTGCTTCAAAGCGTCTTCCAACGAATCACGTGAGGGTGGATCCAGGAAATCAAATTTGAGGACATCCATGCCTGGGAGGGCAAGTGACTTCAAATAAAGCACACATCCAGCAAGAGAAGAACGTTGTATTTCAGGGATTGTAACTTCGCAAAAATCCTCATGGTAATTATCTGACGTGTACAACCGGTAACATTTTCCTGGACGTGTTCTTCCTGCTCTCCTGCACGCTGATTAGCTTGCACTTTACTAATCTGGACGATATCAAGAGAGTACATGCCCGTCGACGGGTTGTATTGCCTTTGCTTTACATAACCAGAATCGATAACGTACACCACGCCATCTACTGTCAAAGAAGTCTCAGCAATGTTTGTTGCAACAATGAAGCGCCTACAGTTTTGTGGGGGCGGACTGAACACACGCATCTGCATTTCAGGTGGTAAAGAACCATGCAGCGGAAGGATTATAGCATCCTTACAACATCCTGCTTCCAGACTTTGAATTCTCTCTTCCAACTTCTTTACGCATTTGTCTATATCATCCTGCCCGGTCATGAATATTAAAACATCTCCTGGTGGTTGATGGATGTGTATATCGAGAGCTTTATTCAAGCAAGCGTCGAGATAACTCGTCGGGCGCTCACTACTGTACACTATATCCACAGGGAACAACTTACCAGGGACAGTCAGAACAGGACAATTTGAGAAGAACTCCGATACCGCGGCACCATCCAAAGTTGCTGAAGTGATCAAAACCTTCAAATTATCTGACCGCATTTTTACCAATCGCTTCACCAATCCTAGCAATATGTCTGTGTTTAGACTCCTCTCATGTGCCTCATCCAATATGATGACAGAATACTGTTTAAGCTCTGGATCTGACAGACTTTCACGTAGTAAAACTCCGTCAGTAAGATACTTAATCTTAGTCTTCTTCTCATTTGTTCTATCTTCGAACCGAATGGTGTACCCTACTTCCTCGCCTAAATGCACATTCAGCTCTTGTGCTACTCGTCTGGCAACTGAGACAGCAGCGACTCTACGAGGTTGAGTTACTGAAATCATTCCAGATTTTGTGTATCCTCTGCGGTGTAGTATTTGAGGGAGCTGTGTACTTTTACCTGAACCTGTCTCTCCAATTACAACTACTACTGAATTTTTTTCTACTGTTTCTAAAATCTTGTCTTCGAATTCAAGTATTGGAAGAGAACTGCCATTGGTACTGACTCCTAAGTTTTGTCACTAAAATGACCCTGACGCACAATGAATTAGTGCAATTCTTAAGTAATGGATTATTAGTTATAGAAGAAGAAAGAAAACAGAGTTATAATGGAGAAAGGATTTTTGGAAATTGCGTCTTGGAATCCATAATTGGAATGGTTTTATTTTTAGCAACCGATGAAAAATAGCAGTCGGGTGGGCGGGTATCTGTATACTGTGTTTTAATTTAGCAAGTCTGACTCATAGGACGAGTCTGACAAACAAAAAAAGCCAGAAGTTATCTCAGTCAGATCGAGCTATATACAGTGTTTTGATTTTTCAAGTCTGACGAGTCTACCTGACAAACAAAAATCTTGCATCTCAGTCAGCTACATACAGCGTTTTACTTTTTGCAAGTCTGACTCGTAATACGAGTCTGACAAACAGAAAAAGCTAGAAACTACTCTTGCATCTGCTTCAGATCGAGATGTATACAGTGTTTTGATTTTACATGTCTGACTCGAGTCTGACTCTGACAAACAAAAATACTGTAATTTTACATGTCTGACTCGATTTTGACTCTGACAAACAAAAAATAACTAGAAACTACTCTTGCATCTCAGTCAGATCGAGATGTATACAGTGTTTTAATTTTGCAAGTCTGTCTCATTATGGGAGTCTGACAAACAAAAAGCTAAAAACTACTATGCATCTCAGTCAGATCGAGCCATGTCAAAAGCAGACACATAACTCATGCATCCAGCAATGTCATCTCATTCAATTTTACATTTACAGCTTTGATATCGGGCATTAAATGTTTTTACCCACAAAAAAATATTTACATTTTCCTTGCAACATTTACAACATTATTAAATCTTTGTGTATCTAGAAAAGTTTTGATTTGTTCAGAAGAGCTGTCGGGCCAAATTTGTAGCTTTATCACCTGGGAAAAGTTCCGTGAACGGTGCTAACTCGTCGCAACGCCTCGTTAGGTGTTTCATCTTTTTTCCAACCTGTTTCTTTGCCTTGTCAAGTTCTTTAGACACCTTGGCCAATTCAACTGACATTTCTCCCAACTCCAGCTTTTTCTCTTCCAACTTCTTAGCAATGTCAGGATCTATCTGTTGTTGATGACTTTCACAGTTCACTACCGGAAATCTGACATTAGGTTCCCTGGATTTGGACACAAATGGCACATGCACACTGAGAAGTCCACTTCCAATGAATTAAAGATTCAAGTAGGAGAAGGTTATAGATACTTACTTCCGCGGTCCGAGAGCCACGACACCCCTGCCTTTTATAATGCCACCATCCAAAGATATAGCCCCATCCTTTATATATCCATGAGCCTGGTTCATCTGTTTCCTAGTTCCATAAACCTGGATCTCTCCAAAAAGATTATAGAACAAGGTCTGTCGAAGATCATATCCTTTACTTGTTTTTGTATGCAAATGCTGGATGTCTATATTGACCATGTTGACAGCGTACCTAAAAACCCTGATGGAGTCTCTCCCGGTGGATCTATCAAGTCAAGCTTTTCTGTGGATCATTGCTTTTAGACTCTCCACTGTATGGACTGCCGAAAAACAAAAACTAATCAGGTGAAAAAGTTTCTCAGGAAGCACATCTACCATATAGAAACAAAATAAAAACATCTGAAATTGCATAGTTCTTAACAGTTACGATATTACCAGAGATCCTCCAGACATATAGCAAGAAACCCACAATCTATCGTGCTTCCGAGCTCAGCTGCCAATAGATGTAAAACCACCAGCAGGATCTATTTCTCCACTTTTTTATAATTTTCGAGACGGCGTGCATTAGCATAGGAGTTGCACACCACTGCAAGCATGAGGTCTTCACCCAAATACTCCGCCAACATCCTGCAATATCAGGCATTAGAATAATATAATCTCCAGCATTAAAGATATAACACAAAAATTAGCTAGTTATAGTTCCCGATCCATAATCAAGTTCTTAAAAATAAAAATGTACTGTCAAAGCACCTGCTTAGGCTATCCGTGTTCACTGATCCTAGCAGAGCAACAATGCCTACTATCCCTGGCAGCAAAGACTGCAAGCGAGGTGAAGTGTGCACAAAACTGAAGCAGCTGTATTGTTCTTTTTAATTTGACTGATAATAACCTCTTTGTCGGTCACAAGGTTGCCCAACTGGCTAGTTGTTTCATGCTCAAATAAATCTGGAGATGCATCAATATTAAAAATATTTTTGGGGTCAACTTTTGATCAGTTCAAGCTAAGAAAATTGTAAGGCATCTCTATCGAGTAAATACCAAAGGAAGCAACTGCTCATGAAGACTTGTCATCCTAAAATAACTACTGTGAGAAGAAACTTAGCAAGGAAAATAAATAAGGATCAAAGAAAAACAGACCTTGCAGTTCAGATATTTCTTGTTCAATACATGTCTTCTTTTCTTTGAGCGCTTCCAGACTCTCTTCTTGCTCTCCAATAAATGTTCTAATCCTTTCAACATCAGAGCGAAGTTCCTGTAATGTAAAATGAATCAGCAAATCAGAAGATTCACGAGGAGGCTTGGAAAGACTATATTCATGTCTTATTTTAAGTTATGGAACAGGCTTTTCATGTGGTCTTTACCAATGCTTATTTTAGCATTTTAGATAGAGGATTATATAGGACAATCATCTTCATTCTGGTAGTAAATCATTTTTTACTGTAAGTACGGCTTTAGACCAAATAGCAGAGGCAAGGAGGGGTCCTGTAGCTCTCACATCACCAAGTTCAACAAGGATTTCTTTCTCCTCAATCCTAAATCTAATCCCTTACACCACAGTTATGCATCTAACTTTTCTTTTTTAGCCTAATTAATTTGAAACTCTCTTAAGCAACTTGGGAACCAACCCAGAACTTTGAGACCAGTATGCTTAAACTCTCTTTTAGCCCTTTCAACTTCAAGAACTCGACACTCTTAACAAACATTTACAGTATGATTATACCTTCACGTCACTGAGACTGTAGTTTAACAAAGCAGAGGCAGATTTCTCCTGAGAGTGTACCATCCTTCCATTGGGACTTTGGAATTGCACATCCTTGTGCTCAGCCATTATCGAAGCAGGGGCATATTCCTCCTGAGAGTGTACCATCCTTCCATTGGGACTTTGGAATTGCACATCTTTGTGCTCAGCCATTAATGAAGCAGAGGCAGATTCCTCCTGAGAGTGTACCATCCTTCCATTGGGACTTTGGAATTGCACATCCTTGTGCTCAGCCATTAACGAAGGAGAGGCAGATTCCTCCTGAGAGTGTACCATCCTTCCATTGGGACTTTGGAATGGCACATCCTCATGCTTAGCCAACTTGACCTCCGGTGTTGGAGTTTGGACAACATTCACCTATGCATCGGGTTTTCAAAATCTTAAATTCAATTCAATGGTTGTGCAAAAAAAAAAATGTCTTAATAACCATAAATTTTGTTGTATACCTTTACAAGCACGACAAGTTCAGGGTTGCAAGAATGAGCAGCCTCAAAACTGAAAATCCCCGGTTCTAGAGGAACAAATATGGAAGGCACGAGACACATCCCTTGCTGAAATGAGTACTCAATATTGTCTAATACTGAGGATGCTGATCTTACTATCAGGGTATGTGAACGGCCAGCTAGAAAATCATCATGTATTGTTTCATCGACAGTGCCATCTGAACGAACAACTCCAAACATGAGAGTGTCTAGTCGTGAACCAGCAACACAATTACCAGGTAACTGCAAGAAAATCGGTAGAATGTTCTGAGAAAACACAAATATTTCTCCAACAAGATTCAGAAAAAAACACTCATAAAATGCACTAACCATGGACAGTAATCTCAGCTCTCTTTTGCCAATTTGGACTTCTTTCTCAAAAAGCAATTGTTCCTCGTGTTCAACAGAAAACGAAGCTGTTCAACGTGTAAATTAGAAGAAAGTTTTTATAAAGATAACAATAGTCAAGCTAGTTTCTTTCTGTTTCTTTTTGAAAGGGAAATATACATAAACCGGAGAATAGAGCTAGAAAGTTGGTGTGAGAGAAGTCATACTAGACAACTCTTACCACCATAGCTAGTTCTTTCAAACTATAGAAGGGAACTCTTCATGATAACAAAATTTGCAACTGGAAGCCAGGAAGGTCATAACTGATTCGGAAGTGCATATGCAGTAAACTAGAAAACTGCACGGAAATAGTGCCATGTCCCTTGCTCTATATTCCTTCATTTATAACTTGAAATATCGTAAATCTTTTTCTGAAAGGAGGGATACATGTTAAGGCAGAGATTGAATCAAAAATATAGGAAGGGAGTAATGTACCAGTTTCCCCATAGCTCCCGGTGACCTTCAGGATTCCATTAAGAATGATAGATCCTTCAGCATCCACCTGACACCATCATTTAAATTGTATGACATGACCAAGAAATATATACCACATGCGCACTGATTAAATGTTAGTTCGTAAACAGATGCTACGATTAACATAATTTGGCTAAGTAGAGAAAGTAGCCAGCAAAACAGCTACAGCGTCAGGGTCTTAGCTGAATCCAAGACATTAATGTCCTTAATCCTTATGAATTCCAACTGTGCATACCAAGGATATATAATGTCCTAGGATTAAGCCAATTTCACGAATTGACACTCTGCTAGAGATGTTTTTATTGGCACTGCAACTAAATATTACTATGTAATCGTGTATATCAAGGAAAGGTGCAGATGAAATCACAAAAGAAAGTTGCTAAAAGGATCCTCACCTTCCGCCTAGGACCAGCATTATCTTGAAAGCAAAATCCCTTCACATTTAATATAACTTCAATCCCTTCTTGAACATGATTACCATAACTATCGTACATCTAGGGAAAAATCAATAGCAAATGAGTGTTGGTACATGGATTCAACAATCTACAGTGTTCAGAACATTTTTACATAAGCTATTAATGGGAAAAGGAGGTATAAGACACAAAATGGAATAGAATAATAATCATCAGCCACCAAATTTCATAGTTGTAGAGCTGGGACCCATAAAGTTAAACCATAAATTTTAACGGAAAAAAAAGCAAGATGCTTTGTTCTATGTCAAAAAAGAAAAAGAAAATGACTAGGAAAAAAACCATAAGCTATAAGCCTTAATAATCCATGGGTTATTAATAGCTTTTGATGGCTAAAGACATGAATGCTTGCATATAAACAAACAACAACTTTGATATTTGTACAGGTAGTGCTTCAGCAACAAAAACAAGACAAATGTTTAGTTACAGGCATTACCTCTAACAGCACTTTCTCAATTACATCTCCAGGAAGCAACTCTTTCCCTAGATCTGGGATAAATGCCTCGACATGATGCAAGGATCCAGGGTAAACTGATACAAATAACAACCAGGTTGAATATAAGAAATGTTTTCGACGAGAGTTTTAATTTATACGTAAAATATTTGAATTTGGTTAAGTACAGAGATTTACCAGTAAATGGAATGGTCACAGATAACATCTTATCATGTGAGCAACTTATCCCCAAAGATGCTTCGTACTCTGGTCGAATCTTGTCCAGGTCACTTCCTTCAATTAAAATATCCTACAAGATATAGCAGTCATGGAAATATCACAAATGCTATTCAAATAAACAACATTATGGAAGATGTTTTAAGGGGGAATAAATAATCATACCGAAACTTGGAGAACCATTCTCTTGTTTATAAATTTGACCTTCGGATTGTCAACATGGATAATCATAGTCCCTTGGCGGCATGAGCGGGATGTGACTGCAACTTCTAGTTCAGGAATAGACGGGAATTGTATGTGGTTATCATGTTCATCGTAGCACTCAATGAACAGTGGTGGAAAATATGAGCCAACCCTGTTGCATAGAGTATCAAAATTATTGCCAATCAACTACAAATAGAAATGAACGCCAATCAAATATGTCAAACAATACTTAAGGTTCATAAGAAGACTCCTACTTGCAGCAATGAATATTTATTCTAACTGGTAACTAAATCGCTCATATCATGTTCTGTAAGCAGTCTAACCTTCTTAACTCACAAGTGTTGCAGTAACATGTGGTTTCAAGACTACCAAATGCATAATTGAGGCTCTAGATATACTGATGGTTAACTTCATGGTGTACAACAACTCGAGCAAAAAAACAAACTTAGAAAGCATGAAAATAAGATATTATTGGAAAATGTAAAGATTTCGGACTGAATTACCAAAATAAAAACAACATGATCCAATGACAGTGAAGGGAAACTTGTATCTTTTTAGATAACAAGGCATGTATGACTTGTCCCTTACCTTAGATTACATGATGAAAGACTAATTTCATCACTTAGTCTCCATTGTGAGGCATTATTACGCGACTTGACAAGTGATGTTTTCTGACATTTTATCTCGCTGGAGTTTGTACAGATCTAAATAAATAAACCAAAAGATAGTGATATAGTTCATCAGGATGTATGGTTGAACACTATGACCAAAGTCGAGAAATTAAAACATCATAAGAACTTAAAAGGACATAAACTAACCCCATCAATCTTCAGCTGCTGGCGATGTTGGGGACTAGGTAGGTCAATCTTTGAAGGAGATTTTAGCTGCAACCTCCCAAGTTGGTGGTTCCACTCAGCAGGATCCATCTTGGAACACTATCAAAAGAAATTTATTTATATGTTAATTTCTTAAAGAAGTAATTTCTGGAAACGATAACACTTCTAAGAAAGTAAAGGAAATGAACAACCTCTCCAGAATCAATCACATTGACTGGGAACGATAATGAGCTTTGTACATCCAAATAGGAAGTTTCATCATCAACTTTGAGCAAGCAGCCTTTCTCAGCTGGAACATCAATTGGTCTTTCAACAAACAACATACGAACCGTCAGGAAGGATTATCTCGAGTAGAGAATACAATGATTAACTTAAGAATCTGAAATAATAGGATGTACCTGCATATAAGGCGCGCTTCTCCTGTAACAAACAAACAAGAAAGAAAGTCAGAAATTTGATACCTAAAACCATTCTTGGGTAAAACAATACCACAGGAGTGAGACTTTTAGTATCTTGAACCCATCTATCTAAAACACTACAACATCCGCCACAAGCACTGCATGGAGAAATTTCCAAGTTCCAAAGCATTTCCATAAAAGAAAAAAGAAAAACAGAAGGATGGGTACAGTAATAAGCCAACAAGATCTCTAACTTATGCCATTCATTAATCATCAGAAACTCTCAGAACACGACAAAACGTATCATGCTAACAATAGCCGAAGCTACTATGAGTGTCAGTTATTCAGAGAAACGAGAGAAGTATGCTATTTGAGATATTCTCCATGTAAGAATATAAACTGAATAGTATTGTAAAACAGTAGTTTATCAATCTTGATTATATTACAAATATACATTACTAAATACTTTGGATATGCTCACATGTTCCCGTTATCTTTAAACATAAACTTTGATCTGTAAGAATGATAATCAAACTGAGTAGAATGGCACACACAATCAAACACTGCATTTTTATTTATTGGTTTCTAAGGAGTACTTACCACCAGCATCCCCTTCAAACCCTTCTAGCAAGATGAACTCTAAGGTTGCATAGATTTTTTCTTGCTTGTCCCGGGGAATAATTTTGATAAAATTACCAGCTTTCCAGGATTGACCTTTCCTTTTTATAAATTTGTGCACTCTTATGACTGCATGTTATAAGGAAAACTAGGTAAGCAATTTATGGTCAAGAGACTTCTCAGTACAAACTGAAGAAGTACATCAGAGAACTAAACCGAATTTACAAGAAACAACAATAGAAGAAAAACAGAGTATGAGTCAAGTATAGGCTTCCTTACCATCGGAAGAGATACCAAGCCCCTTCTTATTGGCTGGATTCACCACAAGAACAGGATGATCTTGACCACAACCAAGTTCCTGGTCATATGCGTCATGCATTTGCAGTACCCATTTTTCATACTCCTCCTCGAGTTGTGAAAGACTCAAAGCCTTTGATCTCTCTGTATTTCAAGCTTAATTCCTGCAAATAGAAAACTGAAGTTCAAATATGTTGGAAGGTCTTTATATTTTAGAGAAATCTAACTATAGAAATCACCAGACTTCACTATGAAGTCAGTGTTGATATCACAATAGAAGATGCATAACTTGACATGTTACTTAAAAGGCAATGAAAAGCAAAATATTACCATCTTTCTCAAGCAGTTTGCAACCCATGTTCTTCAAAGCAGTAGTAAATCGATGCTGTGGCGCTAAATCATTCTACAATTGACAAGGTGTAACTTATTACAAGAGAACACATGATTTCACAGAAGAAATGACAAAAGCACATAGGTACTTTCTGCAACGAATTAGGAGGAGGTGACTGAAAGTGATGTAGCAAGACATGTATGTCTTTTTAGAGCGTATGCAATACCTTAGAAGGAGTAGGATTGAAGCCAGCGTCTGTATCTGCAAAAACAGAAGAAATTCACCGAAGAAACTCACTGGATGATATACATGATCTAAAAATAGAGAAGACCTCAGTGTGCTTAATGTTACTAATAAGTGATAAGTGAAGGGGTAAGGCAGTCAGTTACCTACGAAGCATTTGACTCTCAAGCTACATCTCTTCAACAATTCTGCCCTATCTCCCGTTCTGTATTCAAGGTCCATGAAAGGAAGCCTTGGCTGTGGAAAAGCAAGTATATATAATATCAGTCTTTTGATATGCATGTCTGATGTCCCCTTCCAAGTAACAATTCCATAAACTTACCAATGGTGTAACAATCACGTAATAATATAGTGACACAAATAGAAGAAGCGAATTTAGGTCCATCTTTAGAAACTGCCTTACAAACTATTAAATCTAAAAGCCAACAGATTTTAAGATTCCTTTAATAATAGACATAATGGATATCCTTTGCCTCAGCATACTCAACTAAAGGCAAAAAGGGCATCTGCCTTATACAGAAGGAAAAAAAAAATGATAAGAAAAACAAAAGAAAAGATAGTAAACAAAATGAATATAAATAACAAACTGGGTCCTCACCCAACGAGCATCTGGGAGAAGACGACCTAGCCGACGAATGGATACGCGACAGAAAGTGTCAAAATTTTCAGAAATGCCACATTTATCAGCTTCTAGCTTCTCCAAAATCCTATCAATGCTCTCTTTACCCTAAATAACAGATTTACAAACAATTAAGAATATCGAAATGCTATAATAATAACCAGTTACGGGTTGCTGGTCATAACAGTACCAATCTTGACCTACCTCACGAACAGGAAAGTAGACGCATTTCAGTCTGGCATTAGCTTCCACTAACCTTGAACCTGAATAGATAAGGTGATACCATTTAGACATAGACATAGACATAGACAGATTGAGAGTATAAAGTACCAAATCGGCATTTAATATACCATACAAATTAAGCAGGCCCATGAAAGTTGTCTACGAAATACATTCATCTGTCCCAGAAAATGATACCCCAAAAATTCAAAAATATTTACTGTTTGCTCATCTCTTTCAAAACTTTCAGAACTACTAATTAGAAATATTTCAGGGACACATGATTTTGCCTGTAAGGATAGTATTGGTCATTCATGAATAAAATAACATGTCAGATACTCAGATAGATACTTGCAGACAATTGACGTGCTTTTGGGAAAGAAAAGTGGAGTGGGAGAAAACTGTGCTGTTAAGATTACTGATCTAGTCAAGTACTGTTGACTGACATAAAGCTGGTTAACTGTCTTTAGTTCTTCAGCTGTTTTGTTTTTATTAATTCATTTAAAGACTTTATTGCTAATAGTACACTTTCAGAGCTATCATATATGCAAACTTTACCTGGGCTTCTTGATGTCCCACTACTCCCATATGAAAAATGAAGCTGGAGAACAAACTCAGGACCATTACATGAATGCAAGTTTGTAATGGCCACTTCTCCGCCCTGGATTTCAGCTAAATCTTCACCATTGACCTAAATCATTGCAACAGATCCCTTTCAGTTTCCTTATGTATTAGATAAAATTTAGAAATAAGGATGGGAAGACGAAAATATGCATAAAGGTCGGTAATTTGTGGGGATGTTTGAGGCTTATAGGAAGCCTAAAACAAACCAGATGGTCTCACTGAGAACAAGAACATTTCAACTAAGCCTCAGAAATCAAACCTGAAACTCCACTGGCCTGCGGGTTTTGCCCGTCATAAGCTCATCATACTGCGATGCAAAAAAAGAGATAATAAGAAATCAACGAGGAGTTTGTTAAGCAAAGATTCACTCGGTTATGTTTTGGTTATGAAGATAGGAGGAAGATCTCCCAAGAGACGTGTTTACTTTACTTAGCAGGAAAGAGGACCGCTAAAATCAATAAAATGTGCCAGAATAACACAAGAATGATGGGAAAAATGAATGACTATACCCAACAAACAATTATGCCTCCAAAAATGCAAGCACATAGTACACTCACATTTAGAATAAACTAGCAATCACTAAAACTGTGGCACATGCTTCACTACTATATCCAATTCAAGTCATGTGCTTCAGGCTAAGAATTCACTTTGGAGAAGCCAAAGAGATGGCATCAAATGTCACGCATCAGTCATGAGATATATGATAGAAGCAACTCAAACCTGAACAAATCTCACCCATTCATCTATAGTACATATACTGGTAGGTGACCAAACAAAATTAGGGAATAAATGGTGCTAGGAACCTCTGATACAGAAATTGCAGATGCTTATGGAAGAAAAGGACCAACAACAATGATGATCAATCTCTTGGTAGGACTCAAGAGGGATAAACAGACCTGAATGTATGGAAAATATATGTCTTTTAATCTGCATTGGAGCCGAAAGGCATTTATTGGAGTTCGTTCCGGTTGAAGAATTTCTACCTGCCAAGCATCAAAAAAAAAAAAAAATGAGAAGTTAATTATACTTTAAAAGCAAAATAACATGCCTTTCACCCATAAGCCGCTATCATAAAATGTGCACAAACATAACCATATGGCAGTAACTGATACCTTTGTAAAGCTCCCATGAGGTGAAGAACTTAATTCATCGTCTAAGGGGTCCCTTAAGCCCCCAGAAATCTAAGCCAAAAACAAACTGAAAAGGTTAACATGCTATCCTTGGTGACGAGAACATTCTCAGGGATATAAGGAATCAAAGAGTGGCTTTTGCTGACTTGAGCATTATTAGTAGCTAGCTAGTCGTTTGGGAGGTTACCAATGAATGGTTATAAAACCTCAACAGATAAATTATACATGTTAACATCCACTAGGGCAGAGCATTATTCATACTAGAGAATAGGAATACCTTCCAACTCATTCCACTAGAGCTATGCAGCAAAGCCTCCCTCTTTATATACAACACGTAAACTTTATTGCAGTTCTTCATCTTTGACGAAACTATAGTCTGCCTGTTATGAAAAAAAGATGACGTAAACGACGTTGATGTTTTAACTGAAAGGAAGATAATGAAGCGAAGAACTATGTAGAAGCCATACCTCCCTAAACGCATTGATGCAACAGGTCCTCCATAGCCAAACATACCAAAAAAGGGCTGCATTGTTTAGAAAGCATGCTTAAATCCACAAGATAGATTATTACAGATGAATTTAATAAAAAGAACGCTTAATCTGGAGCAAGAGCAAGCAATTGTAAACCAGGCGAAAAATAAAAAGGATCGACCGATAAATCTCTTATGGAAGTATCCATATTCCTATTATCTAGTCCCAATAAACTTTGTTTGTATCAGAATAATAGAACAGGCAACAATTATGTGCATGAAGCTTTACCTTCAAATATGGAGGCTTCCCACCTATAGCTTGTCTTCTAGATGAACTATGAAGCGCCAAACCCGTTTTACCCCTAAATAAAATGTTGCAAGACAGGAACAAAGTTAGCATAAAAAAAATGGAATAAAAGTAGACAATATTTGACATTTCAGAAGTGTAATCCTCCATTTTGCTTAGTGATCAGTACATTAAACATTTTCCTTTTGCCGTCATAAGATACAATTCCATCAGTTTGGACTCATGGTGTGTCACACTTAACGAATATGTTCTAGAATATATTCAAAATCTCTGCAAATAAGTAACTAACAAAAGAAGCTATAATTATGCAACAAGAATTGAGTCTTAAGACACATGAAAATGTGGTCAAACATACCACTTGGCAATAGAATTTTCTCCAACACCATCCATCCCCGGCCCGGTATCAGCTATTAAAATCGCATCATCTTTTACAACCACGCTGCACAGAAAGTGGGGATGATCTTTATGTTTAGAAGTTTTCAAAATTGATACTGTTACATTTATCCATAACTGATTTTTCGTCAATTAAAAGTGCAGAAAGTTCACTGCTTCTAAACAATGAAAGCAAAATATCATAACCGCATTACCTAATCATTCGCCTCTCATTACCGTTATTCGACCATACTGCTTGCAAGGAATTATCCTGGTAAATCAACCACATTATGAGTTAAATTAAAAGTACAACCATGCAATGTGACCAACAACAACTAAATATCAATTAAACACATCCATTTCATACAGAGCCTCAGGAACTTACAATTAAGTCGGCAAGAGCAGTCAAGAATGTATAGGAATCCGGAAGCTTCGATGTATTTGGAGCAACATCCCACATGTTCTGCAACAGTAAAGGATAATGCAGGTAAGCAAAGCCCCTAATTTTATATGCTAGATTCCTTAGAATCAAAGAAAAAAGGCTAGCTATCTCAGTTTCTTGAAACACCCAAGTTGTTCCAAAAATCGAGTCAATCCCAATCATGTTAATTCAAGCTCTTCTCTCAAATTGACATGCTTCATTTGACTATCTCCAAGATAAACAATTTGTTACCTCAACATTCAACATTCTTGCCTCAAATCCAATTTGTTAATTTGACAATTGAATGTACACTGAGAAGTAAAACAATTTCTTACCTCAAATTCCTTCGCCGGATTCTCTGTTCCATCCTAAACCACACCAAAATCAACCCAAAATCATCATCAAAAAGCCTAATCAACAACAAATTTCGCAAACAAAAGAAACAAAATCAAATCAAAACTGAACCCTAAAAAACACACTCACATTGAGTCTCAACAGAATCCACTGCTTCTGCTCATACCGTCCAAAAAAGATCTTATCTCTCAGCTTATAATCATCAACAACATCTTGTAAAAACAACCTCTGATTCGTCCAATCAATCTTCCTCTTGGATTTCTTCTTCACAGTCTCATCCCTACTATCCATCAGATTCCTCACGTACTCTCTCCTAACATGTTCCAGAAACTTCTCCACAGTCATCTGATCATTCAGTTGTTCCAGTGTTAGTCCAACACTTAATCCATTCGGTAATAACACTCTGAACTTATAAACCTTACGAATTTCTTCATCTTCTTCTTCTACTTCTTCATATCGTCTCTTCCTTCCACTACTCGCCATTTTCACCAGAAATCTCAAAAATCAAAGCTAGAAAAATGAGATTCAGAGAAATGTAGATGAGATCAGAGAGGATCAGAGATGATAAAAGTAGGTCAAAGTTAGGTCTGAGTGATTTTTATTGTTTTTGAATTTGGGGAAATAATGATTTCTATTTTCGTGTAAGTCTTGGCTTTTCTTTTTTGGTTCAGGGTTCAGAGACTATAGCTAGGAATAGGAAGAGACTACTGAGGAGACAGAAAGACCAGAGGAGAAAACAATCAGCACGCTTCTATGGACTGACGCGTGTTTATCGATCGTTTTGTTGTATTGTCATATTGATGGTCTCTTTGGTGCTGCTCTGAACTGCACCGTTGATGTGGTTGGGATCCACTTTGATATTTGCTAAATGCGGCATGATGGATTATGTGGGTTCTCTTGTTTCTTGGAATGTGAATTGGTTTTGGGACCCATGACAAATTGGGTATCTAAATATTAAAATGTAATTCGTCTTTATGGCTTGTTTGGATATTATTTATTTTTCTGACTTCTGGACAGAAAGAATTGGGCGTTTGCTTGCCTCGCGTTCGGATACAAATCTGCTTCTGACTTCTGCTTTTCTGGAAGTCGAAGTCAGAAGCAGAAGTTAGAAGCAAAACTATTTTGCTTCATAAAAAGTTAATTTTTGGGCATATGATGAATGATGTGGGTTCTCTAATTTTTTTGGGATGTGTAATAGATATGGACCCATGACAAATTGGGACATGATGGAATGAGGTATTTTTTTTTTTTATAAGAAAAAACCTTAAATTGAAATTAGAATTCAAAACAAACTTCTTGTTTATAGTTTTGAGCATAGTTGCTCAATCTATCCTGATCCAAAAGATGAAAAATAAAAGCCGGGGGATAACCCACAGAGTTACAGGAAGTTGTTGCATTTGCATAAACATTAGCTAATGCAATAGCACCGGTTTGCGTAATTACAAATAAGAGTAGTTAAAAGGTTTCAAGGGAGACAAACATTCGAAACGTTTGGAATTTTATCTTCCCATAGGGCTTTGGCTTTCCGATCCATACTACTTGGAAGCCCCGAGATGAGCTTGATTAGGTTGGTGTTGTTAGCTTCTATGTTGTGGTGAGAGCTTGAAGTTGTAACCCCCATTTCCACACCCGATAAAAATAAGCCCGCTTAACACCTCTCCAACATCCCTATTAAAATAGTGAAACCCATAAGCTTTACATTTCCACGCCCAATAACCCAAATAATTTCTTAGAATCATTGAAGATTTCATCAGATTAAGAGATTGGTCCCATTTAGTAGCAATGTTAATTTTCGTTGTTCCTAAATCTAGACATTTCCAATGCTTCATTTGAGATGGAGCCTTTTCTCGATCGCGAGTTGTTGCCGTTGTTTCCGGTTGGCCTCGCCGATTTTCCTTCCGAATAATTGTTTATTGCATATGTGTGTTGGGGTTTGGGTTAATTCCCCTAAACACCTTATCACATCTCGCTAGCCAAATGTGCCAAACTACAACCGCATTTAAGGCATTCCAAGGACCCAAATTGTGTCCCAACCCAATTGGATCAAGATCTCAACTTAAAATCCATTCTTTGCAAAGACACGTTAGGGATACCAAGCGCAAAAGGGTTTGCAGAAGAAGCAAACCATACGCTCCTAGCAAAAGGACATTCCATAAGTATATGCTTTAGAGTTTCATTCGGTTGGAAACAAAAGGGGCATGTGTTTGCCATATCAACATACTTAAAAAATTTATCAGCTGTAGGGATCATATTATGCATGCATTTGAAAATGAAAAGAGTAACTTTAGGGGTTGTTTCCATCTTCCAAATTTTATTCCAGGGAGAGTTAGGAACAGTCTCAAAATGTTTGATGCTATGATAGAGGGAAGATGTAGTAAATTTGCCATTTGGTTTTAACTTCCACTTGATGGAATCATTTCTATTAAGACGAAAGGGGATTTGACATATGGTATGGACAGTACTTTGTTCAAAAATAGAGTGAAGAACATTAACAAGAACATTAACAGATGGTATGACATTTCACGAATCCCAATGAAGTCTTTGATAGTCGTTAAACCTTAAAAGGGTTTATAGAGAGGATGAATCTAGATACAACTAGGACACACCAAAAAGTAGTGTCGGGATTCAGGATCCCAGTTGCTAATAGTTCCCCTTATATAGACTTCAAAGTCTAGGTTGCTTAAGGTTTAAGCTAAGATAGCTTTGGAACCAAGCAAACAATATTCACCATTAGATGAAATCTTTGAATCTTGTTCACATAAACAAGATATACACTTGGGTTAGGTAAATCGTAACTGAACCGTGTATAAAGACTATGTCCAACATGGTTAGCCAAAACAAGCCGATTTGAACTTTAAAAGCTTAACACTCATTTTCATGTTCACAAAGACATTAAACTTGAGTCGCAATCGTGTGATCAAATGAGTCTAGTGTTAATAGAGAATTGATCAAATGCAAATCATCTCATAGAAATATTTAATTGCAATTGATGCGTGTCGTAGGTGCAATCAAATTAATTAATATTTCCACTCAATTAAAAATAATATAATGGAAGTCAAGTTCGTTCCCACGAGGAGCAAGAGATTCTAGTTGTAAAAATTGTCACAAAGGGGGGTGTAAAAAAAACAAAAGAAAATAAACAAAGCAATTAAAAGATAAAGTTGAAAGCAATAAGAGAGACAAGATCAAGGAATCCTTCTTTGTTACGAAACAATGAATCAAGTTATGTTCTTTTCTACTTGTTATTAGTCACAAATTATCACCAACCGTAGGTAAAGCAGCTAGATCATTGTTAAACCCCTAAATCCCTTGTATCACCGGACACGGAAGTTCTCGACTACCGGATTCTATTTACCAAACCACCTAGTAGTAGATCACTCTAGATGTAATTTAAATAAACGCATTAAGATTCATGAACTTATTAGGTCAATATTAGTAGTTAGACTCTTAGATCAAGGTCTACTTGCTAACGTTGTTTTTACACACAATTGCTCCACGGAATCCCTCCGCAAGGTCTCGTGTTTGCTACTTATGTAAAGAGTCAAGAAACGATTACTTATCCCCTAACTTTCACTAGCTTTAGATCAAATTAACAAATCAATTTAGCGTGCACTCTAAACAATCTATCAATCAATCATGAATGTCATTAAGATCATTCCTATTAGTAAAAACAAACGATAATTATGTGAAAAACTTCAAGATAGAATTAAAACAAAACTCAAATCATATATTAAGAACTAGGAATTCATCCTCAATCAATAAGAAAATTAGCTACTCATGTTTTTGAAATTCACACAAATAATAATAATTAAAAGGAGAATTTTCAAGTTCACACAAATAATTAAAAAGAAGAATTTTCAAAAGATATCAAAAACACAAGTGATGTGTGTGTAGAGAGGTGTGTAAAAGATGTAGAAAACTTCTCTATTTATAGGCTTCAATATTCTCCAAATCTTCCAAGGAATAGAATCCTTTTCCTTTAGCCATTCAATTTCCAAATCCAAGCTTTTCTCAACTCTTCCACCTTCTCTTTCCAAATTTGAGCCCAATTCTCCATCCAATTCCTAGTCCAAGTCTTCACACCCATGAGAGAAGTCCATAGAAAATTCTGGAATTTTTGGCTCGCCGGAAAACTGGTATTGTGGCCGGAATCCGGCCAGAATAGTCGCCGCCAGCCACCTGAGATTCTCCACCGGTCAAGGTATATTCGACGGAAACCGTCCAAAGATTAACGGTCAATTTAACGGTCCTCGATGGTCAATTGGTCAAGAGAAGGGAGAATGAGTTAGTCACCGAGTCTTAGCCTTAGTTGGGATGAGTGGTCTTTTGTAATTCATCCGGAATCATCGGGCCTTCACGAGTCATGGGCACCGAGTTAACTCCGAATAAAGAATCGACGAGTTCATGTTTGTTTATGGACATTTCCAGCCGATTTCAGGCCATTTTAGCTTCATTCCCAGTTGCAAAATCCTACACATACATCTAATGTCATTCATTCCCTGCCTAAACAAGCCATTACCTCGCAACATACATCTATCGAAACATTTCATTTGAGCGCTACCACCATTGCCATCCTTCGCAGCTCAAGCTCCTTAGCCAATTAGTAACTCACTTCAATTCACACCATAATCTCCTCATACCACCCGATCGTAAATCCATGAAATGTTGTACCAGATACGACCACCAACAAAGCCTCCAATCATACTCACTCTCACAACCGCCACTACTCAAGCATCTCCATATCGATTTCACCCGGCACTTCATCCTTGCATTGCAAAGATCAACAAAGCCGCACCACTGCAAGCTTAGGCCATTGAATTGCCACAGCTCCCCGCAACTCCAAAGAACCCGAGCTACATGTCTCAAAGCACCACATCACTTCTGCAGTTTAACAACATATCAACATCCCTTCATTTCATTCAACCAAACCACCAGCACTCTCAGCTCAGTACCTTATACTGAACCTGGTAATCCATCTCAGAGCCATCAGCTTCACCGATTCAACCTACCAAACCCATTCTCTTCCGGCCACGTAACCCATCACGATTCGATCTCTCGGTTTAACAGAGCGACTTATTCTTTCATCATCGACTCGTTCTTATCCCTTTCGAATCGATTAAAGATCATCTCTCGCACATTCTTCGATTCCATCTTCACCGTATTCTTTCAGTTCTCGAATCACAAGAAACCCAATTCGAACTCGATTAGCAAGAACAAAAACCACTAGAGCCATTCTCGATCCGATTCATCTCTCGTGTTGTTCAACAGCACCAACTCCTCTATCAAACCACAAACGCCATTAAAACCCTATTTACCCAAAATCACAAACAACAACAAGTCTTGTTCTTCTACCAGAAATTCGAACCCTAGTTAACCACCAACAATAGCAGCTTCTCGATCTTAAACTCGAACTCCAATTCCTCCTGAGTATCTTCCATTCATCTCTGAATTTCGATCTCTGGCTCTCATGATCGCCACAGCAGCAGCCGCTGCTTTTACTTTCATCTCTCAAAGAAACCCATCTCTCGATTTCAGCGGTTCTCACTTCGATCTCTCGGATTCACTCAAAGCAGAGCTCATTCGATCCCCTTCTCAATTTCAGGTGGAAACGATTAAGAGAAGATAACCTTCTCTAGGGATAGGTTGGGATTGAGACGCCCAATGTAATAACCACCCCGATGGGTGCCTATATCGTGGTCGCTTGATAAGGGCTAGCCAAGTTTCCACCCCCTTAACCTTGACTCGGCCTGTCTATAGTGATTCTCCCAAAAGAGTTACCCCTTAACATTAACCGGGTTCCGTATAGTGTTTGCCCATGAAATGACAATTTTGCCCTTTTGGCTCAATTTGGGTCATTTATTCTTCTTTTCCTCCGTGCGACTCCAAAGTAGCTACAAAACTCAAAACAAGCGTAAAATACATAATTTACAAGAAAAATAGCAAAGAAAGCATAAACAATAGATAGTAAATAGGATGTATTCTACACCCTATCAAATTCCCCCACACTTAGACTTTGCTAGTCCTCGAGCAAATCAAACTAAAAACTCACAACTTCAAAGCTGTTCATGCGTCCCAAGCATCCAAAGAGTTATGAGGACATAGAGTTTCGCATTCTAGTAATAAGAAGTTAGAAATACTAAAGAACATATTCTCATTCTTAAATGTTGAGTGAGAAATAACCACACCATAATGAGAGAATGCGTGTTTGAGAAACGATCAATAAGCATTTCGCCTCGACTTCGCCTCACCAAAAAGGATTTTATGATAATTGCACTCAAAAAGACGGCTTTTTTTATGGTTCTCACATGTGTGCAGTAGGAATGAAGAGAGAAATCTCGCGACACGTTGAATGGTGGGAAGGACAACTTCCGAAATATTTTTAAAAACCCACATCTTTTAATATTTTGAAAAACCATTTTTCGAACGATCTCTAAGAAAGGAAATCAACCATTTATTATTGAGGATGAGATTACTTACTCACCTTCACATCCGATCGCCAATTATGATAAAACCACTCTCATGGCATCCAATAGAAACGTCTTCCGCTCCTCGTCTTGATCTTCTTAGTCTTCGTCTTCGGTTTCAACTATTGATGATAAACTCTTGAATTTCATAAATACTTGACAATTTGTAACTCTTTTTACCTTAAATCCTTGTCGCTTGAAACTTTCTTATAAATTTTCCTTCCCCACGGCTTATTAAATAAAACAAATATTTTTTTATTTTATTTTTTTAAAAAAAAACAAAACAAGAGAAATTAAATACAAAATAAACCATGGCCGTGGAAAAAGTATTTTACCGCTTGATTCTTCACAACTTGTATCGTCTTGAAATCATAAACTTCAAAAATTCTCACCTTTTAATTTTCTTCGCTCTTGTGAATAAGTCTTCATACTTGAATATAAAATTACCTCATTGTATTGTAAGTCTTCAACATATATGTAAAAATCCGCTCATTTGTATGTTGCTTTACTTGAATTTGAAATTTGCTCTTTTTCTCGTTCCGTTGCTTGTAAACCTTGAACTTTTCCAACTTTCCTTGTAGATTTTGGTGTCGCTCCTTGTTGATGATGATGGTGTTTCTATGGATCCGTTGTTGTTGAGAGAGAGAATGGTGCTAACTGCAAATCGAACTACAAGAAGGAAGCTTTCATCTATAGACGTCACCCTTATGATTGACAAAATTAGCACTCAAGAGATCAAAGAGTAGTGCTTCTATTGGTGGGAGGTTGGGTAGCTCACCATTCTACCCGGAATTGACGTACGGTGACACACACTCAAAAGAAGCTCTTTAGTAGATGGAAAATTTCTGGTCGGTGTGCCTCACATGATATGAATACGGGTAGTCTCCACTAATGATTGATCAAAGCAACTCTAATAACGCATTTCTCCTCGCACCAAATTCGCATCACCGGCATGATTAAATCCATTATTTAACACTCAAACAAACAAGAAATCCGAATGTAGTTCTCTAACATTTCCAAGTTCAATTATGTCGGTCAAAATCTCTATGTAAACATACCTAGAAGTATGCTAGTGACTCTAAAATCTTTAAAAGTTGGAGTTTTTATGTAAAACTTTTTTTTTTTTTTAAAAATTTTTTAATTTTTTTTTAATTTTTTTTTTAAAAACATGCTTAACCACTCCCCCACACTTAAACTTTACATTGTCCTCAATGTAATTGAATCCTCCTAGTAAAGTCAAGGTGGGAAATTTTTACATGTTATGGAACAAGAAAAAGAAATAACAAAAAGCAAAAGGATAAGAAATACAAAACCTATGGGTTGCCTCCCATTAAGCGCTTGTTTTAAAGTCGACGGCCCGACTTAGCTCTTGCGGCACATTACTCCTCCAGAGGGAGTGCATCTCCAAATGAAAGTTCATCAAAATTCACATAAGCGATGTTCTCATAGTATGGCTTCAATCTATGGCCGTTGACTTTGGAAACCGAATTGTCTCTAAGACTAGTAATTTCAATCGCACCATGAGGAAAAACATTAGTAACAACATATGGTCCAATCCAACGGGACCTTAACTTTCCAGAAATAGTTTAAGGCGAGAATGATATAAAAGGACTTTTTGTCCCACGATGAAGCTTTTACGAGAAATCATCTTGTCATGAAAAAGCTTGGTCTTTTCCTTGTAAATCCGGCACTCGTAAGCATCATTACGTATCTCCTCTAACTCATTTAGTTGTAACTTCCTTTGTTTCCTCGCTTCATCATACTCCATGTTGAATTTCTTTATCGCCCAATAAGCCTTGTGTTCAAGTTCAACCGGAAGATGACAAGCCTTACCATAAACCAACCTATATGGAGACATACCAATTGGTGTCTTATACGCCGTTCTATACGCCCAAAGTGCATCATTGAGCTTAAAGCTCCAATCTTTCCTTGTGGTATTTACCGTTTTCTCAAGAATGGACTTGATCTCACGATTTGAAATTTCCGCTTGTCCACTAGTTTGTGGATGATAAGGCGTACCAATTTTGTGTGTTATGTTGTACTTCTTGAGGAGAGCGTGGAAAGCCTTCTTGAAATGTGAGCCTCCATCACTTATCACCACTCTTGGTGTACCATGCCTATTGAATATGTTTTCCCTTACAAAATCACAAACAACTTGAGAGTCATTAGTTTTGGTGGCTCTAGCCTCCACCCATTTCGAAACATAATCTACGGCAAGAAGTATATAAAAGTTCCCATTCGAATTGACAAAAGGGCCCATAAAATCAATACCCCACACATCAAAAATCTCAACGGCGAGAATTGGTGTGAGTGGCATTTGATTTCGAGCACCTAGATTGCCCGTTCGTTGACATCTATCACACGATTTACAAAAAATATATGAATCTTCAAACAAGGTGGGCCAATAAAATCCACTTTCGAGAACTTTGAGAGCGGTACGTTTAGAACCAAAGTGGCCACCACATGCAAAAGTGTGGCAAAAGGAGAGAATGGATTGAAATTCGGAATTAGGCACGCACCTTCGCATTATTTGATCAACCCCATATTTCCATAAGTATGGTTCATCCCACACATATTGCTTAGCTACCTTCTTAAGTTTCATCTTTTGGAAATTAGACATTGTATTAGGTACTTTCCTTGTCACCAAGTAATTCACTATATCCGCATACCAAGGTGTTGATTCTTCCATGGAGAAAAGTTGTTCATCCGGAAAGCGGTCATGTAATGGAAGTTCTTCTTGAGACATAACAAGCCTACTAAGATGATCCGCAACGGTATTCTCCACACCCCTCTTATCACGAATTTCTATGTCGAACTCTTGTAACAATAGGATCCACCGGATTAATCTTGGCTTAGCTTCTTTCTTCTTTATTAAGTGTCTTAGTGCGGCATGATCGGAATACACAATAACCTTTGTACCCACCAAGTATGAACGAAATTTTTCCAAAGCAAAACTATAGCCAATAACTCCTTTTCCGTGGTAGAATAATTGATTTGTGCATCATTAAGGGTCCTAGATGCATAATAGATAACATGGGACAACTTGTCCACTCTTTGACCCAAAACAGCTCCAACTGCATAATCACTAGCATCACACATCAATTCAAATGGAAGATTCCAATCCGGTGATTTGATAATTAGCGCACTTGTCAACATATCCTTTAATTTGTCAAAAGCATCCTTGCATTCCTTGTTGAAATCGAAAGGTACCTCCTTTTGTAATAACTTGCACATCGGCATGGAGATTTTGGAGAAATCCTTGATAAACCGCCTATAGAAACCTGCATGACCAAGAAAAGAACGGATCTCCCTCACCGAAGTGGGATATTGTAAGTTTCTTATTAAATCTATCTTTGACTTGTCCACTTAGAGCCCTCGAGAGGACACAATGTGACCAAGTACTATGCCGTGGTTTACCATAAAGTGACATTTCTCCCAATTAAGGACAAGGTTTGTGTCTATGCATCGTTTAAGAACTAGTTCAAGGTTGTTTAAACATCCATCAAAAGAATTGCCATAAACACTAAAGTCATCCATAAATACCTCGATGATGCGCTCCACATAATCCGAGAATATACTCACCATGCATCTTTGAAAAGTAGCCGGCGCATTGCAAAGGCCAAACGACATCCGTCTATATGCAAACTTTCCAAACGGACAAGTGAAAATGGTCTTCTCTTGGTCCTCCGGTGCAATAACAATTTGGTTGTATCCCGAATAACCATCCAAGAAACAATAATAAGAATGCCCCGCTAACCGCTCCAACATTTGATCAATGAAAGGTAAAGGAAAGTGATCCTTTCGGGTTGCGGAATTAAGCTTTCTATAATCAATGCACACTCTCCAACCGGTTTGAACTCTTGTAGGAACAAGTTCATCGTCTTGATTTCGAACAACCGTAACTCCGGACTTCTTTGGTACCACTTGTACCGGACTAATCCACTTGCTATCGGAAATTGGGTAGATTACCCCCACACTTAGCAATTTGAGTATCTCTTTCTTCACAACCTCCATCATGGGAGGATTAAGCCTACGTTGAGCATCACGTACCGGCTTCACGTTCTCTTCCATTAGAATCCTATGCATGCACATGGATGGACTAATGCCTTTGATGTCCGCAATTGTCCACCCAATAGCCGTTTTGTGCTCTCTCAAGACTCTAAGCAAACGGTCTTCTTGTACCGGTGTGAGGTTCTTTGAAATAATCACCGGAAGCTCATCTCCATCTCCCAAGAAAGCATACTTCAAATGGTCCGGAAGCGGCTTCAATTCTAGTTTGGGCGCCTTCACAATAGATGGTACAAGTACTTCATCATTCACGGGTAAAGAAATATATGAAACATTACCCTTTTTAGCTTCTTGTAATGTCGCCAAGGCACCACACATCTCCACCAATTCATTGGAGATTTCAACATCCAAGTTAGATAAGCCGTGAACGTCCAATTCAATGCTCTTTTGTAACACCACATCAAGTTCATCCTCTTGGTTCAATTCCACCATTTGTTGCGCTAATGAATCAACCACATCAATGGAGTAAACGGAATGCACATCACTTGGGTAACGATGGCTTCAAATATATTAAAGTGTATTATCTCCTTGTCGAACTCCATAGTGAGTGTACCCTTATCAACATCAATCTTCGTCTTTGCGGTCTTCATGAATGGCCTCCCAAGAAGTAAAGAAGTAGATGATCGGTTCTCATTGTTGTCCATATCCACCACAAAGAAGTCCACCGGAAAATAAGCTCATTTACTTGCACTAGCACGTCTTCTACAAGACCCCTTAGGATATATGTTAGACTTGTTTGCTAATTGGATAATAACTCGTCTCTTTCAAAGGTCCAAGATTCAAGGAGTCATATATATCGGCCGACATCACACTAATGGAAGCACCCAAGTCAAGTAAAGCATGTTCAAACCTTTGCTTACCAATAGTAATTGGCACCGTGAAACCACCGGGATCCGTGCACTTTGTAGGCATCTTCTTCAATAGCATAGCCGATGCACTCTCACCAACTTTAGTAATTTCATTATCAAACAACCTATCCTTCTTTGTGCATAATTCCTTCATGAACTTTGCATACCATGGCATTGTCTTAATGGCCTCAATGAATGGGATGTTGATTTCAATCTTCTTGAAGATATCCATAAGTGCCTTGTCTTGAGCTTTTTCTTGGATTTAGCAAAACGACTAGGAAAAGGAGGTGGAGTAGTGAAAGTAGGAACCGGTTCCTTGGATTGGTCGGTTGGTGTTGAATTCTCCTTTGGTGCGGCTTCCTCCTTGTCTTTGACTACCTCTTCAATAGATTCTTCATGATGACTTGGACCATCCACTTGTCTTCCACTTCTTAAAGTAACCGCATTAACATTCTCTCTTGGATTCACAAATGGTTGTGAAGGAAGTTTTGTGGATGCTTGAGATTTTAATAAGTTCACATCGGTCGCCAATTGTCCCATTTGAGTTTGTAAATCCTTGATGGCCGAATCGGTCTTTTGTTGATTTTGTTGAAACAATGACGTAATACCTTGCATCATGACATTGAGCTTATCATCAATCGAAGATCCTTGTTCCTTCACTTGAGGTTGGAATTGTTGAGAACCACCTTGTTGTTGAGGTTGGAAACGTGATTGTTGAAAACCTCCTTGTTGTGCATATGGATTAGAGCCGCCGCTTGCTTGTTTGCATAACTAAAGTTAGGATGATCCTTCCACCCGGGATTATAGGTATTGGAGTATGGATCATACCTTGGCCTTTGATTTGGATATAAAGCATTCACTTGTTCGGTCTCACCATCCGGAATAATTACCGCGCCATCCTTTGAATCATTATCTCCATGTTACTCATCCTTTGATCAAGATGTGATGATGAATCACTAACTTCATGCACTCGCCTAACCATGGGTTCATCCCTTGTGTAGAATTGTTGCGAGTTTGCCGCCATACTTTCAATCAACTCTCTAGCTTCGGTCAAAGTCTTGTTCATTAGTGCACCACCACCCGCAAGCGTCAAGAAGAGACCTATCACTTGGGTGGAGAGCTTCGTAGAAGTATTGGAGTATCATAACGTCACTAAATTGATGGTGTGGACAGCTTGCCACCAACCTCTTGTATCGCTCCCAACATTCATACAATGATTCTCCAACTTGTTGTTTCAATCCACAAATCTCCTTGCGAATTTGAGTAGCTTTGGATGCGGGAAAATATCTCTCGAGGAAAAGTTTCTTCATCCCATTCCATGTTGTGATACTTCCGGAAGGCAAATAATATAACCATTCCTTAGCATTGCCCGCCAAAGAAAACGGGAAAGCTTTCAACATTGCTCCATCCGCATTAGTCTCCGGTGGAAGCATAGCCATAACTATGGTATAGAAGTCCATAAGATGTTTGTTTGGGTCCTCATTCACCATGCCATGGAACTTTGGTAACTCTCTAATCAACCCGGCTTGATCTCGAAGGTTGAGTTAGTTTGGATACACCATTGTTGTGTATCAAGCTTGTGAGAAGCTAGGTCCTTGAGTGTACGATCAGCCATTGTTTCTTCCTCTTTGTCCGAATCACTTGATGAAGAAGGAGGAAGTGGAGTGTTAATCGCTCGAATGAAATCCTTTAGTTGAGTGCCGGATCGAAGACGTATTGGACTCGGTCTACCCTTTTTAAGCATTCACCAAAGGTATAACACCTGAAACAAGATTCTCAAAAACTAAGTTAGATACGGTAAAGAATCTAACAAAGCAAGAATAAAGCAAAAAGAATAAAAACAACTAAAATCGTCCGTTGCTCCCCCCGCAAAATTTGATGCGTGTCGTAGTGCAATCAAAAATTTGATGCGTTTCTATAAATAAATGTAGGTGCAATCAAATTAATTAATATTTGACCACCAATTAAAAATAATATAATGGAAGTTTTCTAAATTTCTTAATTTTCTCAAAAAACCAAACCAGCCTATTAAAAAGTAACGGAGGAGCAAAAGATTCTAGTTGTCCCACGAGGAGCAAAAATTGTCACGAAAGGGGGGTGTAAAAAGCAAAAGAAAATAAACAAAGCAATTAAAAGATAAAGTTGAAAGCAATAAGAGAGACAAGATCAAGGAATCCTTCTTTGTTACGAAACAATGAATCAAGTTATGTTCTTTTCTACTTGTTATTAGTCACAGATTATCACCAACCGTAGGTAAAGGAGCTAGATCAGTGCTAAACCCCTAAATCCCTTATATCACCTAGGACACGAAAGTTCTCGACTCACCGGATTCTATTTACCAAACCACCTAGTAGTAGATCACTCTAGATGTAATTTAAATAAACGCATTAAGATTTATGAACTTATTAGGTCAATATTAGTAGTTAGACTCTTAGATCAAGGTATACTTGCTAACGTTGTTTTTACACACAATTGCTCCACGGAATCCCTCCGCAAGGTCTCGTGTTTGCTACTTATATAAAGAGTCAAGAAACGATTACTTATCCCCTAACTTTCACTAGCTTTAGATCAAATCAACAAATCAATTTAGCGTGCACTCTAAACAATCTATCAATCAATCATGAATGTCATTAAGATCATTCCTATTAGTAAAAACAAACGATAATTATGTGAAAAACTTCAAGATAGAATTAAAACAAAACTCAAATCATATATTAAGAACTAGGAATTCATCCTCAATCAATAAGAAAATTAGCTACTCATGTTTTTGAAATTCACACAAATAATAATTAAAAGGAGAATTTTCAAGTTCACACAAATAATTAAAAAGAAGAATTTTCAAAAGCTATCAAAAACACAAGTGATGTGTGTGTAGAGAGGTGTGTAAAAGATGTAGAAAACTTCTCTATTTATAGGCTTCAATATTCTCCAAATCTTCCAAGGAATAGAATCCCTTTCCTTTAGCCATTCAATTTCCAAATTCAAGTATTCCTCAACTCTTCCATCTTCTCTTTCCAAATTTGAGCCCAATTCTCCATCCAATTCCTAGTCCAAGTCTTCACACCCATGAGAGAAGTCCATAGAAAATTCTGGAATTTTGGTCGCCGGAAATCGGTATTATGGCCGAATCCGGCCGGAATAGTCTCCGCAGCCACCCGAGATTCTCCACCGTCAAGGAATATTCGACGGAATACCATCAAAGATTAACGGTCAAGTTTAACGGACTAATGGTCAATGGTCAAGAGAAGGGATTCACTTAAGTTAGTCAAGGGTCTTAGGGGGAGAATGGTCTTACTCACCGAGTCGGATCTTA
Source organism: Papaver armeniacum (assembly GCA_023531295.1). Taxonomy (NCBI): domain Eukaryota; kingdom Viridiplantae; phylum Streptophyta; class Magnoliopsida; order Ranunculales; family Papaveraceae; genus Papaver; species Papaver armeniacum. Next base: position 54,116 of record JAJJWW010012474.1, read on the forward strand.
CCGGATCGTCATCGGGCCTCGGTGACGTAATTCATCCGAATGATCTGTAATAAAGAATCGGCCGAGTTTGTTTATAGGACATTTCAGCCGAGTGCCATTTTAGCTTCATTGCTTCAAAATCCTACACATACATCTACCGCTTCATTCATTCCTGCTCACCTAATACTCAAGCCATTACTCAACATACAATTAGCCGAGCACAAATTACTCAGCCCGATCTAATGTCTTCATCCCTCGAAACAATTCCTTAACATTAGTAACTAAACATTTCATTCCTCCATAATCTCTCATGTCGATCGCAAATCCATGAAATGACACCGTATACGACCACCAACAGCCCGCAATCACACTCAACTCCAACCGCCACTACTCAATCATCTCCATTTCGATTTCACTGGCACTTCATCCTTGCATTGCAAAGTATCAACAAAGATGCACCAGCTGCAAGCTTAGGCCATTGAATTGCCACAGTTCCTTGCAACTCCAGCAACCTGAGCTACATGTCTCAAAGCACCACATCACTTCTGCAGCTTAACAAAGATATCAACATCCCTTCATTTCATTCAACCAAACCACCAAAGACTCTCGGCTCAAGCCTTATACTGAACCTGGTAATCCATCTCAGAGCCATCAGCTTCACCGATTCAACCTACCAAACCCATTCTCTGGCCACAGAACCCATCACAGATTCGATCTCTCGGTTTAACAGGAGCGACTTATTCTTTCATCATCGACTCAGTTCTTATCCTCTTTCCCTGAATCGATTGCAAAGATCATCTCTCGCACATTCTTCGATTCCATCTTCATCAGTATTCTTCTCGGTTCTCGAATCACAAAGAAACCCAATTCGAACTCGATTAGCAAGCAACAAAAACCACTAGAGCCATTCTCGATCCGATTCATCTCTGTGTTGTTCAACAAGCACCAACTCCCTCTATCAAATCCGTCAAACGCCATTAAAACCCTATTTACCCAAAATCACAAAGAATAAATCAAGTCTTGTTCTTCTACCGTAAATTCGAACCCTAGTTAACCACCAACAATAGCAGCTTCACGATCTTAAACTCGAACTCCAATTCCTCCCGAGTCTCTTCCATTCATCTCTGAATTTCGATCTCGGCTCTCATGATCGCCACAAAGAAGAGCCGCCGTTTTTACTTTCATCTCTCAAAGAAACCCATCTCTCGATTTCAGGCGAAGTTCTCACTTCGATCTCTCGGATTCACTCAGCAGCAGCTCATTCGATCCCCTTCTCAATTTCAGGTGGAAACGATTAAGAGAAGATAACCTTCTCTAGGGATAGGTTGGGATTGAGACGCCCAATGTAATAACCACCCCTGATGGGTGCCTATATCAGGTGGTCGCTTTGATAAGGGCTAGCCAAGTTTCCATCCCCCTTAACCTTGACTGGCCTGTCTATAGTGATTCTCCCAAAAGAGTTACCCCTTAACATTAACCGGGTTCCGTATAGTGTTTGCCCATGAAATGACAATTTTGCCCTTTGGCTCAATTTGGGTCATTTATTCTTCTTTTCCTCCATGCGACTCCAAAGTAGCTACAAAACTCAAAACAAGCGTAAAATACATAATTTACAAGAAAAATAGCAAAGAAAGCATAAACAATAGATAGTAAATAGGATGTATTATACACCCTATCAGCAATTGAATCATAATCGACATAGTTGGTAAATGTAAAAGGTACAAATACTTGAATAGTTCGTGAGTCGACTGAGTCACAGTACGCGGACTGGTTTGCAAACTTATAAGCAAAACCGAATTCCGGAGTTGACAAAACTTTTTCAGTTCACGTACCGGTTTGCAAACTTAGGTGTAACTCTAAGTTCCGGAGTTGACAGAACTTTTTCAGTTCACATACCGGTTTGCAAACTTAAGACTTTTACCAGTTCCCGAGTTCACATAACATTTTCAGTTTGCGTACCGGTTTAGGTTCTAAACTGGTTCTAGAACATATAACTGTATTTGCTCGCATACCGGTTTGATACTTTAACCTGGTTCCCTTACCAAAGTTCCAAAATGGTTTGTATACGAATATACATACCTATCCGCATCACGAAACAAACAAATTTTACCATGATATACATACGAGTATAAGTATCACACAAATCTGAAAGTCGATATATAGCTACTCCGCTGCGTGTATAAGTACATGTAATATGGCTTCAGACATATAACGATTTTTTTAGTTTGTAAGACTAATAACATTGTCTTTTATTCCAAATATATTAGTTCTATATTTCTCTAAATCAATTCAAAAATTCCTGAATAATACCAATGACACGTATCATTATTCTAGGCTATTTTTGAATGATAAACTTGACTCATGATTTGGTTCCGAACAATAATTGTTCTCCACCGAAATTAATCAAGTATGAACAAATGTTCATTAAGCTTAGTCATTATATAGAAATTTGTAAACTAAATAATTAGTTCTCGACTCGAAATTCTTTTCTATGTAAGATAGTCTAATTAGTTATGTGACAAACGTCTCAAGGATAAAAAAGTGAATATAATTTGAGAAATAGGTGGTTCAGTCTTCACTTAACTTTTGTTGATGAAGTTCTCTAAAAGCTTCGGTTGATCTTCGCCTTTAAACGGTAGAACACAAATGATGACTGGCTCGTTTCTCAACTACACTATCCTAGACCGAGACTTAACTAATTGTAGACTAGAAATCAAGATATAGTTTTGACAACTAAATTTGATAACAAGCTTGCCTGCTACAAACACAGACTTATGAGGTCTTATTGTGTTTGCCTGCTCTGATACTAATTGAAAAACCGGGGATACAACAACCACACCCAATAATTTGTTCGGCAATCTGTATGGACTAAATTCCAATATAATTCTGAGAGCACCAACTTAAAAGCGAGCTCAATCAAGAAAGATATCAAAGATATTTATCTCTATTTCTCAATACAATCAACAAATCGAACAGATAAAAATCTATGAGCCTGATTGATTTGAGAAATAACTTGACGTTACAAAATACCAATGCCCAAGTGTCAATCAAGTTGTCGAATTTATCAACTGTTTAAACTACTCACAACCTGTGATATTTCAATTATATAAACAAATATAATGCGGAAAAGAAATACAACACAGACACCAGAAATTTTGTTAACGAGGAAACCGCAAATGCAGAAAAACCCCGCGACCTAGTCCAGTTTTGAACACCACACTGTATTAAGCCGTTACAGACACTAGCCTACTACAAGTTAACTTCGGACTGGAATGTAGTTGAGCCCTGACCAAGTCTCACACCGATTAAGGTACAGTCGCATTCCTTACGCCTCTAGAACCACGTCGGATTATGTGCATTTGATTTCCTTAGCTGATCTCATCCATAACTAAGAGTTGCTACGACCCAAAGTCGAAGACCTATACACAAATCTGTCTCCCACAGATATGTCTATTTCTTTATTCTTTTTGTTCCGTCTTTTGATAAAATCAAGGTGAACATGAACCAATTAATAATCCGGTCTTATACTCCTGAAGAGCAGCCTAGAAATATTAGTCACCTCACAATAACCTAACTGATTAATAGAAGAATTTACTGCGGAATCACAAGTGTCTGAGACGAAAAATTGTTGTGATTACTTTTTATATCTTACCTATCGGAGATAAATCTCGAGTGAATCTTAGAGAAGATAAAACTCAACACGATAAAACATGTAAGATCAGAATACGCAACTATAGATAAAATAGTTGGATCTGGCTTCAGGAATCCCAAATGAAGTCTTCAAGTCGTTAACCTATAATGGTTTTGGAAAAATCTAGGTTAAATGAGCTAGAATCGACTCTAGTTTGCAACTAGGACACAGGAAAGTGTCGTGATTAGGTTTTCTGATTGCTAGAGTTCTCCCTTATATAGTCTTTCAAATCAGGGTTGCTTACAATTAAAGCTAAGATATCTTAGTAACAAAGCATTCAATATTCATCGTTAGATGAAATCCTGATTTAAGATTCAAGCTAAGTCTGCTTAGAAATTAAGCAATTAATATCCACCATTAGATGGTCTTGGCTTGTTACACACAAATGAAATATACTTATATTTAGATATGGGTAACCGTACCTAAACGTGTATATTGGGTTGGCTCAATAACGATTAACCGAAAGTTAGCCATATGAACACTTTTGTCTTAGCCAGTATTCATCTAACACTTCTAGATCAAATATGATGATCAATCAGTCATGATAGATAATCAAATTAATCTAATTGTGTTTCAAATAGAGTTGTTCAATTGTTCACTATCTCATAGAAATATACATGAACAAATTGAAACAAAATCGTATTGATTCGTAATCGTACAAAGTACTTATACAAGAATCAATTCATGAACATTAATCCACGTACGGTTTCCAAAGTTAATTTCCATTCCTTAAATCTTAAATGTTTTAGTTCATGAGTATGAGAATCATACATGGCCAATTTTATAACTTAACCTTCGTGTTCGCTAGCTGAATACGCAAACAGCATCTCCGGACCTTGGCCTAAACAAGTCGTTCGCAAACCCGATTCGCAAACAACTGTCCCGGACCCAACTCAGGTAAATTCGTTCGCATACTAGGTACGCAAAAAAAAGTTCTGGAACATCTCAGGTAAATTCGTTCGCATGCTAGGTATGCAAACAAGGATCCCGAACCTGAATTATCACAATACAGTTTGCATACAAAATATACATACCGTGTTGTATCCAGACATGTGTAATTATTCTAAACTCTCATTTCAATCATTGAAACATCCTTAGAAGACGACAATGGTAGGCTCACACATACCACTAGCTTTAAGTAATTTTCAAATGATCGAATAATCAATACGAAACTTCCCAAGCTAACATCAAAGTATTGTGTCACACAAATCATGTAAGATATTCAAAGTAACTTTCACATCATCATCTTTTGACTTAATATTTAGTTTCCAACAAATAAATTTTCTCCAACTAAACTCGTCAAGAATATGATGAACATAGATAAAGCAAAAATCTTCCAAAACATATTTTGAGAAATAGATAAGCGAGGTAAACTCGGCTCAAATATCAAATGTGTATAATATAAAAGTCCATATATCTATACGACTTAGTCTCATTAGAAGATAAAATAGAATAAACTTTTGAGTGATAGATAAGTTTTAGTCTCCACATACCTTTTGTTGATGAAGTTCCTCCAAGCTCCTCAGTAGATCTTGTTCTTCAATTGGTGAACGACGTGAAGTCTAAAGATCTTGTATCCTAATCTGAGACATAACTATAAGTAGACTAGAAATCAAGTATATAGTTTTGATCAACTAAACTTGACAAACAAGCTTGAGATAGCAACGCTTGCGAGTTCGACCGAGCAGTGCTCTAACAATTTCTATCTAGTTGATTTACTGATTGTATTGAGAAAGAGATAAAGCTCTTTGATATATTTCTTGATTGAGTCTCACTTTTAAGTTGGTGCTCTCGGAATTATATTGGAGTTTAGTCCATACAGATTGTCGAACGAAATATTGAGTGTGGTTGTTATACCCCCGCGTTTTCAGTTGCGGCCTTAAGTGTAGTCGTGATATTTTTGTCCACACTATGCTCGTGATCAAAGATCTTTAACGTCCCCACGAGACATTTTATGGAAAGTGTATCGAGGTTATTTCCTTCCATGATGGCATGTTTATTAGACTCGTATCTTGCTGGTAAAGATTGAAGAATTTTCATCACAATGTCCTTTTGTGGGATAGTCTTCCATAATGCAAAACATGGTGTTCAATATGGACTAGGTCCTAGGGTTTTTCTGCATTTGCGGTTTCTTCGTTAACAAAATTTCTGGTGTCTGTGTTATTTCTTTTTCCGCATTATATATTTTTTCATTATAATTGAAATATCATAGGTTGTGCGTTGATCAATCACAGTAGATAGGTCCAACCTAGTTTGTAGGATATTGATCCTTGGATATTGGTCTTTGGTACCGTCCAAGAACTCTCTTTGTAGTTAGGTTCACGGATTCGGTTCTGTAAACGTTCTAATGACAGGAGAGAGAGAGATATAACTCTATACACTTTCCTTGATTGAGTTTTTACTCTCGGAGTTGTGTTGAATTTGTCCATACAGATTGCCTACGAAAAATTTGGTGATGTATTTTGGTACCCCCGTGTTTTCAATTGGTATCAGAGTAGGCAAACACGTTAAGACCTATATAATAAGTTTGTGTTTGAAGTTATCTTGCTATATGGACAGGAGTGCGATCTCGATAAACGTATCTCCCGCGTTTGATGGCTCAAATTACTTATGGTGGAAAATCGCTATGTGTTCCTTTTTACAAGCCCGTGACTTTAGGAAAATATAGTGAATCCGAGATACATGCTATTAAGCATAATTCTGATGGGTTGAACGCTATTATTCATGCCATAATGCAAGATTTTCAGCACCATGTGACTTCGTGCACTAAATTTAAATATGCTTGGGATATCTTAGAAACCATATTCGAAGGAGATACGTCAGAGAAATATGTTAGGCTTCAAAACATAACTTATGACTGGGAAAACCTCTGTATGTCTGATGAAGATTCGTTTGAAGAATTTAATCAAAAGGTATCTAGTATTTGTATTAAGCCGCTACAGACACTAGCCTACTACCAATTAACTTCGTTCTGGAATATAGTTGATCCCGAACTCAGTCTCCCACTGATTCAGGTACAGTCGCGCTCCTTACGCCTCTTGAATCCCAGCAGGACTCTGCGCAATTGATTCCCATAGAAGGAGTCCCACAAACTAATAGTTGTTTCAACTCAATTGAAGACTTTAAACGAAATATGCCTCCCATAGATTAAGCCTATAATTGATTTCCTGATTTATGATCGAAACGGATGATCATATCAAACGTAGGATCCAGGTGATGGAAATCGATAGCAACTTGACTGAAGTCTGGCTACCCTCAAAATTCGGACTTACGCAACCCAAAGTGCAGCCTAGATTATTATTCACCTCACAAGTATAAAACTTGCGGAATCACAAAACTTGAGACGAAGAGAACTTTGTGATTTCTATCTATGTTGATCGATGGAGCAAGCTCTACAAGCAATCAAGATCAGGATACTCGATTTATCAAGATAAAAGATAACTGGACCTGGCTTCACGAATCCCAACGAAGTCTTTGATAGTCGCTAAACCCTAAAAGGGTTTCTGGAGAGGACGACTCTATATACAACTAGGACACACCAAAAAGTAATTTCGGGATTCAAGGATCCCAGTTGCTAAGCTATATAGACTTCAAAGCCTAGGTTGGTTTAGGTTTAAGCTAAGATAGCTTTGGAACCAAGCAAACAATATTCACCGTTAGATTAAATCTTTGAATCTTATTCATATAAACAAGATATACACTCTGGTTAGGTAAACCGTAACCGAACCGTGTATAAAGACTATTTCCAACATGGTTAGCCGAAACTATCCGATTTGAACTTTAAAAGCTTAACACCCATTTTCATGTTCACAAAGACATTAAACTTGAGTCAGAATCATGTGATCAAATGAGTCTAGTGTTAATAGAGAATTGATCAAATGCAAATCATCTCATAGAAATATTTAATTGCAATTGAATCATAATCGACATAGTTGGTAAATGTAAAAGGTACAAATACTTGAATAGTTCGTGAGTCGACTGAGTCACAGTACGCGGACTGGTTTGCAAACTTATAAGCAAAACCGAATTCCGGAGTTGACAAAACTTTTTCAGTTCACGTACCGGTTTGCTAACTTAGGTGCAACTCTAAGTTCCAGCGTTGACAGAACTTTTTTAGTTCATATACCGGTTTGCAAACTTAAGACTTTTACCAGTTCCCGAGTTCACAGAACATTTTCAGTTTGCATACCGGTTTAGGTTCTGAAACATAGAACTGTATTGGCTCGCATACAAGTTTGAATTTAACCCGTTTCCCTTACCACAGTTCCAAAATAGTTTGTATATCAATACACATACCTATGCGGATCACGAAACAAACAGATTTTCCCATGATATGCATACGAGTATGCGTAGCACATAAATCTGAAAGTCGATATATAGTCACTCCGCTACATGTACAAGTACATGTAATACGGCTTCAGACATATAACAGTTTTCTCAGTTTGTAAGACTAATAACATTGTGTTGTATTCCGAATATAGTAGTTCTATATTTCTCTAAATCAATTCAAAACATCACTGAATAACATCAATGACACATATCACTGTTCCACGCTATTTTTGAATGATAAACTTGAATCATGATTTGGTTCCGAACAATAAATTGTTCTCCACCAAAATTGATCAAGTATGAACAAATGTTCATTAAGCTTAGACATTATATGTTGAGAAATTCATAAACTAAATAATTAGTTGTCAACTCGAAATTATTGTCAATGCAAGCTAGTCTAATTAATTATGTGACAAACGTCTCAAGGATAGAAAAGTGAATATAACTTGATAAATAGGTGGTTCAGTCTTCGCTTACCTTTTGTTGATGAAGTTCTCCAAAAGCTTCGGTTGATCTTCGCCTTCAAACGGTAGAACGCAAATGATGACTGGCTCGTTTCTCAACTACATTATCCTAGACTGATACTTAACTAATTGTAGAATAGAAATCAAGATATAATTTTTGCAACAATCTTAATATAGCAACACTTGTGAGTTCGACCGAGCAATGATCTAACACTTTCGGGTTCACAAAATGATATTAATGTTTTGCACAATTCGCCTCTGTTAGAAGATCTGAAGTATAGAATATATCCCCAAGTATGTTTTGTAATTAACGGCCATCAGTACACTCATGGTATTATCTTGCGGATGGTATCTACCCAAAATGGTCAATATTGGTTTAATGTTACCGTCAGCCACCTGCCGGTGCATTTTTACCTTGTTGTTGTGCACCATCGACGAAATCTAGGGTAAAATTGACATAATTACGATAAATGCATTCATCTTGTGTGATATTGTATTTTGCACATAATTTGTAAACGATTTGTAACCTCAAAATTCAACATTCTTGCCTCAAATCCAATTTGTTAATTTGACAATTGAATGTACATTGAGAAAAAAATAATTTCTTACCTCAAATTTCTTCGTCGGATTCTCTGTTCAATCCTACACCACACCAAAACCACACAAAAAAAAATCAACCCAAAATCATCATCAAAAAGCCTAATCAACAAATTTCACATACAAATCAAATCAAATCAAATCAAAAATGAACCTTAAAAAAACATACTTACATTGAGTCTCAACAGAATCCACTGATTCTGCTCATACCGTCCAAAAAAGATCATATCTCTCCACTTATAATCATCAACAACATCTTGTAAAAACAACTTTTGATTCATCCAATCAATCTTCCTCTTCGATTGCTTCTTCACAGTTTCATCACTAGTATCCATCAGATTCCTCACGTACTTTTTCCTAACATGTTCCAGAAACTTCTCAACACTCATCTGATCATTCGGTTGTTTCGGTGTTAGTCCAACACTAAGTCCATTCGGTAATAACACTCTGATCTTATAAACCTTATGAACTTCTTCTTCTTCCTCTTCTACTTCTTCATATCGCCTTTCCTTCCACTACTATTACTCTCTTCATTTTTACCAGAAATCTCAAAAATCAAAGCTATAAATTGAGATTCGGTGATTCAGAGAAAGAAGAAGAAAAAGAAGAAATGTAGAAGAGATCAGAGACGATCAGAGATGATATGTCAAAGTTAGGTATGAGTGATTTTTTTTTTTTTAATTTAGGGAAATAATGATTTCTATTTTTAGTTTAAATTAAAAGAAAAAGAATCAACTTTAAATGCATTGTTAATTTGAGAAGAAATAACTTATGGAATTTAGTGATATTCATTTATATGCTTACAAGGGATTAAAGAATTCAAATTCTCTTAGCGTTTAGCGAGGTTATTCATTTAGCCTCTTCCCCCAAGTTGGGACCGAAAAAGTTTATTCATTTGGCGAGGTTATTCATTTATCGAGGTTAGACTGTAGTATTTCTTAGGCGAGTGAAACTTAACTACTTTATATCTTTACGTAATGTTTTTTTTTTTTGGAAGTGTAAAAGTTTAATTAATAATTCTTTAACGCGTGAAAACGTCAACACATAGGTTGAATTGATTTTTTTTTTCAAAATAAAATCTTAATGTTAATGAGATCTTCGATTAAAATTTTTCCAAATATTAATAAAAAATCGCAGATGTTATATATGAAATTTATTTTAATAAGATCCTCCGTGGTGTATTATTTGTATTACTGAATTTTGAAAGTTGAATGATATGATACATGTTCCATGATTAATAATCCTACATACTCATATTTGCATGTTTTTTTTTTTTTTTTTTAGATTACCATAAGAACTAGCAAGCACATTACAAACTACTTATAAAATCGTCCATAAAGTATCTTGAGTTGGAATACCATCATCTTGAACATCACCTTCTCAATTACCCTCAGTATCACTGGCTTCCAAATTACCTATGATATTATGAGCTTTGAAATTACCTTCAGTATCAGCACCTTAAAAATACTTTCAAATTCGTCTATTGAAGACATAAAGTTGGATCAACGTCATCACTTAAGGAAACTGGTGGAAAGATTACAAGTTCAACATATAATTATTTTGATTCGAAGATAGCATTGATCAAACATTCTTAACTAGGTTTGCTTAAGCATGTTTAAAATTCAAGTGAAACAGATTATATACATGTTGCAATTTATCATGCTATTTCTCTTATCTAGACCTTGAATCATCACATAATGCAGAAGTAATTGTAGACACATTTTATGCAAAGAAATACTTTTACAAACTTACAGGCGACAAAGTCATGACACAAAACTACCTCTATCAATGAAAGAGTGATAATGTAGTTTTGATAATTTGACGCATATCACATTATGGGGATTTCAGAAGTTTGATATTGATGATGGAAGAAATCATTTGTTATGTTTATATAACCCAATCGAAACCTAACGTAGTTATAGGAGAGCAATTGTTAGGAAGTTAGATTAAATGGTAGAGTAACGTCGACGTTCGAATAGAAAAACATGTTTTGATATTCTTTTAATTTGTATTTCCAAAACTTTCGCTCTAAAAAACCCATTAACCATGCACGACATGTTGTTATTGAAATTGACTTAACAGTGTGCTACTAGGATGTTGTTATTAAATAAGTAATGTGAAAAAAAAATGATAACCACAACACAAGTTGATTTGTTAAGAGTGTATTTCAACTTCCTGAGTTTTTGTCTTCCTATAATTAAAAGATTAAAATAATCCTGATAAGGGGAACCTGCTTTACTGTTTACAGGAAAATAATCATTAGTTTAACCAAAGGAAGATTTGTTATGCAAAACACATAAATGCCAACAACTTGTGCTTAAGTTACAATAGGATCTTGAAAAACCAAAGAGATCATCCCACTTAGGTTAACTCATTTCTCTTGTTATCTTTTCTAGACCTTGAATCTAATGGGGGATTGGTAGAATTTTGTTATTTTTGTATTTCTTCAGTTTCATGATCTCAATTGCTTTGAGTTATCGGATGGGTTTTGATTTCACTGGAATTAGTGGGTTATCTTTTCCTGAATCACATTTTTATTCTTGGTAGCAAATGCCAGTTCGGTCACAAGTTTCTGATGGTAAAATTAGAGATCATATAATAGCTACAATAGTCCTCTTTTTCATTATAAGTAGTCTATAATGACGATGATGTGACATTCTTGGTTTAAAATATCTCTGGATTGAATTCTAGTAACTTGGGTTTTGACTAGACAAAATGCTTGAACTAAAAAATAGTTATTGATCATGAAAACAGGAGTGAGTACGAATCAGTATTATTTAGTAATGAACTAGTTAGTTACTCATGAGGTGATTATTTTAATCTATGAATTTACGAATCCTTTTGAGTTATCTTTGCTTTATTATTTTTTATTATTATTATGTTTCAATACGTAAAATAATTGTTTAAAATAACCATTTGTGGACTACAAGATCAAAACACAATTACCTAAGTGAGCTTGGCAACCATTGGTTACATTACATCTAATGAGTTAAACATGTCAAGGAAAAAAATAACCTAAGTAAAGCGTGATTCCGCCTACTAGGACTGCAACACTACTAGTTATGGACTCAAATCCACAATCTTCTTCTGATCCCAAACCATACAATTGCAGCAACACTGCAACAGTAGCACCCCCTAAGTGAGCTTCTCCCTAGATTTTACCATCTGCCATCTTCATCGTGTACATATCTTTTCCAACTAGAAATGCTCCCACTAGCATTGCTGGAACCGATATAAGTACAAGATACAAATAGATTGTAGATTTCGGAGAAAAAAAAATGTGTAAAGAAGCATAAGAGCATTCACAGAACCACTTGCACCAAAATATTCTTGGACACCCTTTTTTGACTTATCCATGAAAGCATGATGTACCGAGTAGATACGGAGCCGCCGATTGCTCCAGCTAAATACAAGTTCAACAACAACTGTGGTCCAAATAACAGTCCTATTGGTCTTCCAAAGAAGTTGTAAAGATTAAGACAAAACTGTGTAATATTATTACAGGGTAAAAACATTGATTACAATACACAGATACAGAGGACAAATATATATAACTAACTGTCAGACTCTGTCAGATAAAGTCAAGTCAGTAAACATTGACTTGACTATACAAAACTTACTCTAATACACCCCCTCAATTGTTACAAGCAGACATTGGAACAAATTGAAGAACAAAGAAAGAAAAGCAAACTGAAGTTCAAGAATGAAAAAAATAAAGAACTAAACAAGAGCCTAAAGTAGACACTCAACAAAAGCCAGTCTAAGAAGACAAACAAAACAAGTAAATGCTCAACAAGAGCCAATCTGATGAAGTGAAGAAAACACTAAGCTGAACCAGAACTGGCTGCAGCTGAAGATTCCACAATCCTTTGTAGCAGTCTGGCGAAAGTTGGATAACAGAGACCCTTTGTCATTACATCAGCCAGCTGCTCCTCTGTCACTACATGACTAACTTTAACAATACCATCTTCAACCAGTTCTCTGACAGTATGATAATCTATTTCCACATGCTTGGTCCTGGCATGAAAACTGGATTAGAAGCAAGAAAAATTGCACTTTGATTGTCACATAGCAGCTGTAAGGGATAAGCAACCGAGACATTCAATTTTGTTAATAAGTAAGTCAAAAATTGTAATTCAGCAGTAGCCGCAGTCAAGCACTTGTATTCAGCTTCAGTTGAACTCCTTGAAACAGTTGGTTGTTTCTTTGAAGACCAAGAAACAACTGAATCACCCAAAAATACTACATATCCAGTAGATCTTCTTGTTTCTAGGCATCCAGCCCAATCAGAGTCAGTATAAGTAGTTAAAGTATGAATATCTCCTCCTTTCAAAGTAATTATAGTGCCTAGAGTACCTTTTAAGTATCTTAATATCCTTTTAACAAGAAGAAAATGTTGATCAGTTGGAGCATGCATGAACTGGGATACATAATTAACAACAAAACAAATGTCAGGCCTTGTATGTGTAAAATATTGAAGACCACCAAAAATTGTTCTATATGTTAAAGGATCAGGCAGCAAGATGATCGAATTTTATATAGTGGTAAATAGAGTTGTCGTTGACTCGGATTTGTTGAAATTGAGTTTAGGATTTAATAAACGAAAATACTTGAAATAAATAAAATATATACAAAATATGTCACGGGATGAAGAATTCACTGGGACTCGGGATTTCATTGTTTTACATATTCAAGTGGTTGAGAAATTAACTCAAGGCAATTATAGCTCAAAATAAAAGAAATATTAACTCTATTCTTTGCCAAAGTAGATTTCATAAAACATTAGTTGTAAGTTGTGATCTTGACGCATCAAAAGTAATTAAAACCAAGCATGCGACATCAGATAAAATAACAAATAATTAATAGAAATCAAAAGTCATTAAAAATCGGTGCAAAAAGTAATTAAGGAGTTAATTCAATTTACCACATGATGAAATTGACTTCTGTCCGTCACCCTGAGAGATAGGGTCTAACTCCTCATGTTGGAAAGACACTCAAAAGTTAATTCCATTGCTCAAAAAGGTGTTTGCAAGAGGAAAGAATCTAAATCAATGTGTTTGTAACAGATATCATTGTTACAAAACCCACTGTTACAGAAGGTCAATGTGTTTTTAATGCAGAAGTAATCATCGTATAAACACGCCCGCTTTTAAAGTTATCTAATGAAATCATAAAGTTTTTGTTCATAAACGAAGGATCAGCAACTTTCCACATGGTAAAAAAACAACATTAGCTCCGATTAATCCCCAGAAAACACCATTTGCTGACGGAAACCACGAACCACCACGACTCGAGGTACGGTACCTCTGGTTTGATCCAACACTAACATTATTTCCAAAAAAATTACGACGACTTGCAACA
>JAJJWW010012474.1:68555-222876 GCA_023531295.1 Papaver armeniacum
TAATCTAGCAATTGGTCCCCGTTCTAAAAGGCTTAGCTTTTTTTTTTTTTTTTTTGAAGCATGAATTTATTGAAAGAAATTAGTTTACAATTTGTCGTGGGTATGTGGTAACCACAGAGTCTGAAAATAAGATTTGAGTAATAAATGATGGGATTGCCTGGTCCCAAATTTTGGTTGATGAGCTTCCTGTTTGACTTCTATCTGCTGCGTGATTGGCCAATCCGTCAGCTGCCTGGTTTCCTTCTCTATAGTTGTGTTGGATTGCCGCTTGCGGGATTTGTTGGAATCTCATTCTTATTTCTTCAATAATTCCTGCTATGTGCCAAGGTGGAGGGGTAGATGAGGTGATGAAGCGCAAAAGGTTTTCTGAGTCGGTTTCAAATATAACTTTTGGTTATAATCTTCTCACGTTGTTCTTGTAGCTAATAGCATCGCCCAGGTTTCCTTGATTAAAGGGGTCATGTAATTCCCAGTGGTTGAGCTAGAGCTAAAAGAGTACGTGCGTTTGAATCCCTGCAGATGAATCCTGCTCCTACAAATCCTGGATGACCTCTGGCTGCTCCATCTGTGTTAATTTTGATCCAGTTGATGTTCGACATTGTCCATCTTACTGATATTGTGGATAATCTCTTATCTCTTATTGGGTGATTAAATGTTGGTGTATCTCCTGGAAAAATTGGTGGTGTGGAGTGAATGTCACGATAGTATTCTTGCTGCAGTTTTTGTACCCAGGCTAGGATTTCTTCCGAGGTTGTTTTCTTTTGTTGGTATATTAGCTCATTCCTGGCTAGCCATAAGGTCCAGAAAAGAAAACGTCAAGAGGAGATTACTGATGTCGATGCAGGTTGTTGAAGGATTTGGGAAATGGTTGTATGTTGTGTTAAGGTGAAAGCTTGGAGGGGATTGGAGTTTGATGAATTTGTAGATTGATTAAATAAGGTTGTCTAGGAATTAGTTGATGTTGGACAGTGAATTAGAATGTGACTTGCTAGTTCTCGATTTGTGTTGCATCTTGGGCATATGTCTAAGTTGGTCAAGTGGATGTGGTGTAGGAGAGAGAAGGTTGGTAATCCCTCATTGATGGCTTTCCACAAGAAAAACCGAATTTTTGGTGGACATGGTAAGGTCCATATAAATTTGGTAGGTGGTAAAGGGCTGTGTGTTGGTTGACCTTGGGTTAGACATTTATATCCCGTTGAAGTAGTGTAGGTTCTAGATTTTGAGTGTGGCCAGATAATTTTATCTTGCGGGCCATTGTGGGGGAGGTGTATGTTTATGATTTTTTGGATTATAGGGTTGGGAAGGGTGCTTAATTTTTCATGATTCCATGTATTTGTTATTCGGTCGATGATATCTGCTACTAATCGGATTGGGTAGCATTGTGTTGGGTCTAGGTTTGATGAGTGTGGTATCCAATTGGCTTCTATTGGAGTTGATAGTCCATTTCCAATACTATGGAAAATTAGATGTTGCATGGTTGGAACAATTGCTTCTAGTTGTCTCCATTGGGGACTGGCGGAGGAGGGTATATAATCAATGCCTTCTAGTATTGGTTGTTGGTTAAGATATTTTGCACTGAAGATACTTCCGCATATAGAGTTAGGTTGTTCATGAAGATTCCAGATTCTCTTCATGAGTAAAGCTTTATTATGTTCACTGCTCTTCCTTATTCCCAATCCTCCTTCGGATATTGGTTTTATTATTTTGTCGTAGCCTATAGGGTGTAGTTTTTTGTAGTTGAATCGTGTCCCCAGAAAAATCTCGGTGATACGATCTATTTGTTTGTGGATATTGCAAGGTAGGTTTTGTGTTTGCATGATGTGATTTGTTGTGGGTATTAGGGATGTTTTGATTAGCGTGAATCTTCCGTCCGGAGTTAGGCATTTTGTCATCCATCTTTTAGCTTTTCGGGCTAATCTTTGTAAGAGGGGTGCGAAGGTTTGATTGGATGCCCTTCCATGTTTGAACTGAACTCCTAGATAGATTGGAGGTTTTGATGTGGTTGGCATGTTGAAGAAATGTTGAAGGTCATGTATCTTGATCGGGTCTAGGTTTGGGTGATGGATGATAACTGATTTGGTGGTGTTTATTAAATGTCCGGAAGAAGTGCTATAGGAGTGGAGGAGGTTTTTTAGGTGTTGATTACTCCGATTTGAAGCTTTGTATGTGATCAGTAAATCATCCGCATACATTAAGTGAAGAATTGGTGGTGCTTTATTTGATATGTTAATACCTTGAACTAATTTTTTGTTTTGGAGGTTTCCTAGGTTTGTAGATAGTATTTCAGCACATATGATGAAGATATAGGAGGAAAGTGGGTCTCCTTGTCTTATACCTCTATTCGGGCTGATGTATCCATGGGGTGTACCATTTATTTTTATCGAGTATGTAATTGTAGTGATGCATAGCATAATGTAGTTGATAAAATGCCGGTGGAAAGCCAAGTTTTGTGAAAGAGGTTTTGATCAATCCCCAGTCTAGGTTATCATAGGCTTTCTGTATGTCTAATTTGAGAGCTATTTTTGGATTTTTAGTTAGGTTTGATGATTTGATATGGTGGAAGAGTTCTCCAGCTATTGTTATATTGTCATGTATTGATATTTGTGGTACGAAAGCACTTTGATAAGGGATTATTATAAAGGGTAAAATGGGTCTAATTCGGTTGACTAAGATTTTTTATATGATTTTATATGTGACGTTACAGAGTCCTATGGGTCTGAACTGTTAAGGTTTTGAAGGATGGTCGATTTTTGGTATTAGTGTTATGTTTGTATGATTCATGAGAGGGTGCATATTTAAGTTATCAAAAAAGATTCTAACCATTGATATCAGTTGGGTGTGAGTTGTTTCCCAGAAAACTTTAAAAAACTTACTTGTATATCCGTCTGGACCCGGGGCACTTTCAGAGTTTATGGAGAAGAGGGCTTGTTTGATTTCTGTTATAGTTACTTCCTTTGTAAGTAGTTCTGATTGTCTGGGAGTTAATCTTGGTCTGATATTTGTAAAGAGATCTTCATCTATTACTGTAGGTTGTGTTGTATATTGTTGAGAGAAGTGATTTAGAATGAGCTGAACGACGTATTATTTTTTGTCAATCCAATTGTTTGTGAGTCTTGTAGTTGTTGTATGTTGTTACATGCTCTATGAATTGTAGCTTTCGTTTGAAAGAAGGTAGTGTTGAAATCTCCTGATTGTAGCCATTGAATTCTAGATCTTTGTTGCCAGTAAGTCGCATGACATTGTAATAATTCTTCATGGGCTATTCTAGTTGTTTTTCTTGATGTATCCAGTAATCTAGGTCGGGTCCCAATTGGATTGCACATTGATGTTGAGCGTGCTTTATCTTGGTTGTCGATTTTTTGATCATATTTGGTAAGTGACCAAAAGTTACTTTGTTCCATTCCATGAGGGTTTGCCAGGTTGTAATGAGTTTGAGTTGGAGGTCGAGGGTAGGTTCGTTGTCTTGTTGTTGCTCCCAAGCCGATTCAACCACTTGCTTGATTTGGGGATGAGAGAGCCATAAGTGTTCGAATTTGTAGTCTTTTGCTCCTTGCCAATCTATTGCTTTCTCTTGTACTAATATTGGTGCGTGATCAGATGCGATTCTTGGGAGATGTGTAACTGGTTCATGTGGATTTGCCGTCCTCCAATGTTGGTTTGCTAGAGCTCTATCTAATCTTTCTAGAATGTTATCTTCCCCCATTTGGTTGTTTGTCCAGGTGTAGGGGTCTCCTCGGAATCCTAGATCGATAAGCCCCATCTGATCTATTAGAGTGAGAAGCGGTTGAGATTGAGCATATGTTACTTATCTTCCTCCTTTTTTTTTCTGATTGATCTAGGATGTCATTGAAGTCTCTTATTAAGAGCCAAGGTATGGATGGGTTGATACTGCTAAATATTGTTGTAAATTCTTGCCAAAGATTTTTCCTGGTATCTGGATGCGGTGGGCCATATATACCGGTGCAAAACCATGGTTGTTCTGGGAGTGGTGGTGTTACTTTTGCATGGATGTAGTTTTGAGAGTGGAATAGAATTTGGATATTTAGTTTGTCTTCCAAAATTAAGCAAAGTCCACCTCGATTTCCAATTTTTGGAACAGTGAAGCAGTTATTGAGTTGAAGAGTTGAGGATAATCTCTTCATATGTTGTTCCTTAGCTAAAGTTTCAGAAAGAAATACTATGCTAGGTTTGTATTGAGAGACTAGTCCTATTATGTGTTGAATACAAGGAGGAAGGTTTATGCCTCGACAATTCAAAGATAAGATTGTCATTGTGATATTTTGTGTAGGTATTGAGTGGTAGATTAAGTGGGCTTTGTTGTAGTATGGTGGAGGGAGATTGATGTGGGAAAAATTGTAAACTTTAAATGGGCTTGATGAGGTCTGCAAGAGAAGAGGTAATACAACAAAGATGTTTCTAGTGAAAGTAAGAAAAAAGGGGTGAGACAATCAGTTGAAGAAGACAATCCAAGGTGAATAAGTTAGTGATATTTATAGAAAGGAAATGTAGAATATATTAGATGGAAATTGCCGAATTTTGATATGAAATTGGAATTACTAGAATGAAGCAAGTAAAAGTCAAAAGATTTGAAAATCAGGAGGAAAGGAAGAAGATTTCATCAAATGGAGAGGAATTGGGGTGAGTAGTTAAGCAGTCAAAAGGATTTCTAAGATTATTCTCTGTGTGTATTAAAGCATTCTAGTTCGATCAAACAAGAATTTATGAGACAATATTAAAGGCATTTCAAGAATAATCAAAAACAACAGGCTGGAGAAATGCTAAGAGGTTTTAAGAACACAGATTGATAGTTTATATAGTACTAATTCACAAATAAGTATATGCATACACACCCAAGAAATCTCTATGTAACATTGAGAGTTGAGCAAGCAAAAAAGGTGGTAACCACCAGCTCAGTTGAGATATAACCTAATATAACTAGCAAGCATATTATACATATAGGGATGATTATTAACAGAGTGAACCAAAAAAAACACATGTGATAAGAGTGATATGTGAGTTAGGATATCCATCGGCCCTTGAATGCGTCATTTTCTTTTTCTTTGGGTGAATCTGATTATGTAGTCTGGTGTTGTGATTATTCAGTGGCTTTAGGCAGTGTAATGGAGGATGGATAAAGAGAGCTTTCTTCAATGGAAGTAGTGTTAAAGGTGCAGATAATGTAACTGGTAGAATGTTCAGCTGTTGATAGTTCCAAGGAGTCATGCTTGAATCTTTTAGTTGGATGATAGAGAATTGTCCATTGCTTAAAATCTTCATTATTGACTACTCTTGAGGAATCTTGACCTGAGGATGAACCAATGCCAGTATTGTTAAGGTATGATTGCTGGTCAGGGTTGTGTCTTTTAATGGCTGGGTTTCGAAGTTCAAATCGATATGAGTTCTGATTCTTCAATGTCTGAAACAAGGAAAATGGAAGGGCTGAAAGGTTGCACTAATTCAGTATTTTGAAGTGGTGGCTGAGGTGGTGGAAAATGATCTGGATCATGAATTGTATCTTCAAAATTACTGTTTTCTGGAACAAGCCATGCTTCAGAAATGGTTCTTGCAGAGTCCGAAGAATCGGAGTGGAAGCCTTCTTGCTGGTACCCTTCTCCATCAAAAAAAGAGATTGCTGATTTGTTTTGCTCTGAAGATGCAGGAGAACCAAAAGGGTTTGAACCCCAGTCACTCCACTCTGGATCAGGGTCTTCAAGGTCCACATTGTGGATCATGTCTTCATAATAATCATCATCATGTTATTGTTCAATGAATGGTCCAAGAGCTTGAATCTGAGGATGAAATGGTGCTTGTGGAGGATCTTCAGGCAGCAGAAGTTGGTGATTGAGCAAATATAAATCAATGCAAAACTGATGCTCATGGCCAAGTCTGCGACAGTAGCTGCAAAATAATCTTGGAAGATCTTGAAAGACAAAGTCAATCCAGTTGGTGCTTCTTCTATCATTAGGAGCAGAAGTACCAGATGGCAGTGGTTGATAAATATTGATTCTAAGCCTAATTTTCATAGTGTTGTAACCATCTCTAGTGAGTTCTAATACATTAATGAATCTAGTTTGCTCAGGGTAGAGTTTGTAAAGGGATATCTCAAAAATTTCAGTGGTGATTTCAAAGTTTTCAGGGAGCATAGTAAAGGTACAAGGTTGAAATAAGAAAGTGTCTCCATAAATTACCCTAGTTCCTTGTCTAATAACAAAAAGCATTTCATCTCTGGATTCAAACTTAATCAAGTAATAACCTCTACCAAGTTTGCTAACTGAAATTTCACCAAGCAACTTCCATCTATATTTCAAAGCATTCCTTAAGAAATCGGAGTTTTTGTTCATTTTTGTTAAAAAACAACCAAATAATTGATCTTGCCAATTTCTAACAGGAATGGGAGCATTCCTAACATGAGAATTACTAAAACTATTGTAAGAAACATTTCTAGCAACACTGCTAGCCATAGAGAAAAAACATAAGAGAAACCACAATAACACATCAGAGCAAAGAGAAACAGGAAGGAACTAGCTAGGGATAGAGGGTGAGAGGTAAAAAAACAAGAAGGTTTGTGAAGTATTTATAGACTGATTTGAGCAGAGATCAACTAAATTTATAATTGAAAAGAAATTTTAAATTGATTCTGTGATTATTATGTTTTGCAGGAAACATAGGGCTGTAAGAGAAGAGGTGAAAATGGTTACATCTAGAAATAGGCTTAGAATTACCTGTTAAATTCTCCTTTTGCCACTTCAAATTCTGCTTCTTCAAGGGAGAATAAAAAATTCTCTGAGAAGAAAACAAAACCATCAGAGGAGTGAACAGTGCTTCCTTGGTACTTGTATCTAAGACCCG
Source organism: Papaver armeniacum (assembly GCA_023531295.1). Lineage (NCBI taxonomy): Eukaryota > Viridiplantae > Streptophyta > Magnoliopsida > Ranunculales > Papaveraceae > Papaver > Papaver armeniacum. The sequence goes on from JAJJWW010012474.1 coordinate 75,405, forward strand.
CCGTATTGAGGACCCTCAGGATTAGCAGAGATAAAAAGGTGAAGTTCATGATGAAAGTGATTTTCATGGAGGCGTAGCAGAACTTTTGAGAACAGATCAAATCAGGGTATAAAATTTAAATTGACCAACCCAATTCTTCGGAAATCATCAGTTGGTAATCAATTGAGAGAAATTCCATTGACTTGAACGTAACAAATCAAAAAGCCAAAACAAATCAAAATAGGTTAAAACAACACTACAGAACTGGATAGAATGATAGGGCGGATGGATAGGGAAAACAATGGAATTTTTGGTTTAATCATACCCCCTTATAAGTTTCCTTCTATTCCACTACATCTTGGAATTCTTAATTAAAAGGGTTAGGGTTCTCTTGTTTTGGGAATTAGTTTATTTTTGGAAATTGATCAATTTAATTTTTTTTTGTTTTAGATCCGTAATTATAGAAGAACGCGCAATTGGGGGATAAAAAAACTAATTGGGGGATATAAATGAATAATTAATTGGGGATAAAAAACTAATTGGGGGATATGTTCCCGATGGATAAGGATTTAGGGGTAGGCATTGTTGCATGACTCTGAGAATGGAATTTTTGGTTTAAGTGAGGAAAACACTAAACCCTTTGTGAAAAGACCATAATACCCTTTCTACTAAAACTTAAAATCTAAAAACCAAAACATATCCCCCATTCTCCACAAATCAGATCCGGCACTCTTATGATTAGGTTTTGAAAAAAAAAAATTCTTCCATCTTCTTAATTCATATGTTCTTCATCAAAAATTTCTTTCAAGAATTTCAATCGAACTCTTCTAAGTGATGTCTTCAATCGAAAAAATTGTCAAGTGCACTCAAGAGTTTGTTGAGGCGGAAATAACAAATTTGATCGGTAAGTCTAGAAAACACAAAGTGAAACTTGTTTTTTAGTCTTTCTTCTACACTAAAGAAAATTTTGAAATTACCCAATCCATTACATGTTTGATTATGTAGAATTCAATTTGAAAATCATGCTTAAGAATTATATGTCTTGTATCTATTTTATTGCATTTTTTTTTTATTTGGGAATTCCATGCCATTTTTCTTTTGCCTATTTTAGTGCTGATGGATAAATTCTTAGTTTATTTGGGGAATGCGAATGCCGTTTTCGTTTACTTTTCAAATTATACTAAAAAAATGGGGCTTTTTAAAAAACACCAGTCAGTGGCTAAAATGATAAAAATCCCCAATTACGAATTCTTAATTAAATTTAGGGTTAGGGTTCTCTTGTTTTGGGAATTAGTTTTTTGGAAATTGATCAATTTAAATTTTTTTGTTTTAGATCCGTAGTTATAGAAGAACGCGCAATTGGGGATAAAAAAACTAATTGGTTTTATTATATATGGCTTTGTAATTTGATTTCTGACTTTGGTAATTTCATTTGATTTCCTTTTGGTTTAGAGGTAGGATAGCATGATAGTTAAGTGAAAAATTTCATTTGATTTTTGACTTGGTAAACGATTGACCATTGACTCAATTACGTCTTTGTTTGATGGGCTTTTCCTAAAAAAAGGTTTTTAAAAATTTGTTGAAAGTAAACAGTTGTTAATGCTTAGGTGGGGCACCTTGACAAATTTGAAAAAATTTTGGGGCATTTATTTTTCGACTTCATCAAAAACGGGCTCTTACCATTACAATGCACTTTATCAAAATTCCCATTGTTAATCTTTTCATTATATTTGAACTACGATTGTCATTTGATAGTATACTTCAATTCATTCCCCATCCTCCACAGCAACACCATTATCATCTTACCTATTTTCTAGCTCCAGTTCCTTCAAAATTCCATGGCCATTCAACTGGTTTATGTCTTCAAACTTCCATGGAAAATAGCCACAAAACTTGTATGAGCCTCCTTAACCTGCAATTTCACATTCATTCACAACCCATAATCACTCAATCAAACACAGTTTTCATTATCAACAACATAATTAATTCAACTAAGTTTCAGTCTTGAAACTCCATCAAATACTCATCATTTTGAACCCAATTCATCCTTCAAACTTGGGATACAACAATTGAAATTCACAGCTGGACTTCACAACCAGAAGAACTTTCGACCCTTGATGAATCTGCCAGTTCCATGACTAGCTCCTCAAACCTCATCAATTCAACACTGGAATCTAAAATATTGCTCCAATTTTCAACACAAATTACTATTCAACTACCCACTTCCTTGTTGTTGTGGACTAATTTCTCCACAATTTCTCGAATCCTTTACCATATTCCTTCTCCATTGTTGTTTACATTGCAAACCTGTCGCTTATATTCTTTTATGGTCTTCAAAATTGATTCGTCAAACCCTTACAAAACAAAAAAGGAAACCATTTCTTCCACTTTTACTAATCCAAATTTCACTGAAGAAGAAGATGAAGTTTAGTACTTTTTGTTTTTATTTAGTTATTTTGTCTTTTAGCTTTTGTTTGAAAAAACGGGGCATTTATTTTTTGGGTATACCTTTATCAAAACTCATCTATTGATTCAACCTTAAAATTTAATCTTCACTAATACTTTTACTAATCCAAATTTTTTTCTTTTTTGTTTATTTAGTTATTTTGTCTTTTTAAAACCTCTAGGCATTTTTTTTCTTGGAAAGGCAGGCACTAAGAGCATTAGAAAAGCGTAGTTGTGGCATTGGCAGTGGATGCACCACTTAGCCTGCCAGCATTGTTCTTACAAGAAATAGCTAAGTTGTGCTTAAACTTAAAGATGGTTTTCTGGTTTTTTTTATAAGAATTTTAAGTATGCTAGCAATATCAGTGCACGAGGGTTTTTTATAATAATTGCGGATAATCCTATAATTATTTCTGACAATACTAATATGTCTGAGGTAGGAGGTGAATTTTGAAATAAAGCCTCTTAGAATATGAGATTGTAGGTCACGTAGATTTAGACTTAGACTTAGAGAATGTAGGTCACTTAGACTTTGATGATGTATGTCACTTAGAAAAAAGATCAAGCCAAAGTAATAGGGATGCAAAGAGCAATAGCAGTAGCAATAATGATGTAGATAGATTAAAGGGAGATACAAACCAGAGTGAAAGTTGGAAGTATCCAATAATCTTACTCATTTAAGCTTGTGGTCTAATTTCCTCAGAACGTATTGAGAAAATTGAAGTAAATTGCAATTGTAGTGAGATTGATGTCCATGGGTTGAGCAGAGGACCAATTGAATATTGAAACTTTTGTTGTTGTTGCTGAGAGTTTGCTTCTGAGATTCATTACTTGTGAGAAATATTTCATCAGTCAGCACAATATCAGAGAGCTTGGTATCGGAGATACTGAAATTGAGGTGAACTTTTGAGAATCGATGCTTGATTTGTTGGAGAGGAAATCTCTTAGGCTACTTATAGTTAAAGCAACTTCTTGATATTTCTTTGTTTGAGTTGACTTCTGGCAATTTTTCCTTGTTGTTGAAAATGGTATTGAAATTTTGTTGAGAATGCTTCTTGGAAGGGGAAATTCCATCTTGCAGACTAGAGTAATTTGTGATTTGGATGTTATGTGTGCTATGCGTGATTTGTGAGAGATGTATCATCTCTTTTGTTTCAGTGATTTTGTGATAGAAGCGTTGTGAGTGATTGATGCATTTGCAGTAACACGAACTCAGGAGATTTGGGATTGCCATTAGAGTTCAGGAGGTGATAAAACTTAGCATTTGGTGGAGGAGTTTAACATTCCGGTGAAAGATGAAGTTGGAAATAGCCATTGAGAGAAAAGGATAAGAAAAAACGGCTAGTTTTGGCCGGCTAGAGGGGAGAAATCAGGTGAGGGAGAGAGAAGAGAGGGGAGAGCATTTTTCACCCACTGATTCCTTTCAAAACCAAGAGAAGTGACGTTTTTCAAATAAAAAAGAAAAACAGAAGATTAACAATAATTTATTTGGAGTTTGTCTCCCATGAGCCAATACTGACTTTACTGTTTTGCTAAAAATCTCACCGTCTCCCTAGCTCGTACCTTTAATTTAGTTGACCCGGTGATACTCAGTTTTCTTTTCTGTTTCTACTATCAAATGTAAAAAAAAATATTTGCAGCAACTCCCTTTTGGCCTACACCTTCTTATTTAATTAACCACTACTGGTCCCTTTAAATGTATACCAAATTGGAAATGTATTCACTTCCTCCTCTGTTAATCAATAGTCGTCTTTTCCTTCTTGTTCCTTTTCATCTTGGTGGGATGGTGTTACTAAATGATTTTAAATCATTTCTATTTGAGTCAATCTTTTGACACGTAGTTATTTTCAGATTGATGGGAGTCTGTCTAGTTAGTACCGGGTAAATGCATTTTGACGCATAGTTGTTTTGTGCATACACATGATTTCTATTTTTGGAGTTTAATGCATTTTGTCTGTTACTATAAATATTATATATAAATGCATTGATTAATTTTAGCGGACGTGTTTGAGTTTTGTACCTAATTGAGTATACAAGTGAGAAATTAATTTTGGATATTCTGCTGCTGTTGAAATGTCAGGCCTTTAAGGCATCCCACCACTGGTGGCTATCCTGGGAAGACTGTTCGGGGAACAATATAGGTTTATTATCGGAATAACTCTGACAATTAGATTAAGAATCTATAATTTCATATTGAAGATTTTGAGTAACAAAATGTTGATTATTTGTGGATGAGAATAGCGTAAGTATTTTTTGCGAGTAAGAAAATGTTGATTATTTATGACTGAGAATGGCGTAATTATTATCACGAATTTTTATGCATGATTTTAATTGTTATACTTGTTGCATTTGTTTTGATTTTCGATTCACTCTATTATTTTTGGAAACTTCCTATTGGGCTGTGATTTTCTCACCCCTTTCTTCCCTTTCCACAGAGAATGAAGAAAGACTAGCTGCAAAAGAAACTAATATGTATCATTGGGATTTGGGTATTGCGTTTTGGATTTTATCGAGATGTTGGTTTGTTTCAATTTTATACTTTGATTTTGTAATTAGTATTTTATATGTTCGTTTGTAATTTTAAAAGTAATATTATATTTCGTCTAAAATTTAGTTGAGTTTGAGTTTGAGTTTGAATTTAACATTTTTATTTTTATTTATTTTTTTTCAAATTTTTTTAGAACGAAAAATCTGGTCCTACACGAGTGACGGTCCGGAAATTTGGACTTGCTAGCTGGATCAGACCCGACCCACAAGGTCGAATTCGTGTCCGCTGGAAGTCCGAAAATCAGGGATGCCACAGTAGAAGAATCAATCCAAGAAGCATCAAAGTTTATTTTGAGTTGGTTTACTTGGGGTTTTGACCATCTACTAGCATTTATATCAACATGGCTATGTAACACAGAAATAGAATTAGAAGAAACTCCTTGTTTTAATTGTCTCTGGGTAGACAAAAAAATCAGGTGCCTCTGAACAACAAGAGATAGTTGAATGTTTGTAGTTGATTTGAATTGAAAGATTCTTAGACATCTTTCCTTCCAAATCAACCAACATTTTGTAGCCATGATTTCTATCTCAGAGTTATCATATATGCCTTCTATCCAGTTAGAATACATGTGAGCAAAAGAATAATCTAAATTACTTCTATGATTGATACCCACAACAGGAGGCAATAAAGCAACAAATTTAGCATAAGGACATTCAAAAAACAAATGCTTTAAAGATTCACATAAAATGCATGCTATATCTATATCATCCATATGTTCACTTAATTTTTTCCTAACAGGAAATGCATTATGGATACACTTCCATAAGAAGATTATAATTCTTTGCGAAACATTCAATTTCCAAAAGGATTTCCAGAAAGCAGTTATATCAGTATTAATGGAATCAAATGAAGAATTTTTCAGTTTTTGGTACATTGATTTAACCGTAAATTTTCCGTAGTTTGTAAGTAGCCAACGTAATCTATCTTGTTTCAGAGTACTATTCATATTTGTGAAAATTATAATTCCTAGAATCTTATCATAAATTTCCGAAGCAAAGTTACTTTTAACTTTTGTTACATTCCACTTTTTAGTATTTGAGTCTAACAGCTCAGATACAAGTGTTAAGAGATTTTGTTTAGTGCCACAGTAAGATATGAAGTTTTGTTCCACACCTGGTATCCAATTACCAGTCCAAATGTTAATAGACTTACTGTCACCTACCTCCCAACAACTGAATTTGTGGATTGGAGAGATCCCTTGCATAATGCATCCCCATATCCACGAAGCAATATAATGTTTTTTGACATGGAAAATAATTGAGTTTTTAAAATATTTGTGTTTAAGAACAGATCCTAGAAGGGTGTTTTGCTAAGCTTCTATTCTCCATGCTAGTTACTTCGATTGGTTCACACATGAAGTCCCAACTGATGGGGTAGTAACCTTAGAGTTTCTCCGTTTACCTCACCAAAAGTCCCTTTGGACTGTATCTATTTTGTCTGTGATTTTTATAGGAAAAGAAAAACACCCCATTTGGTATATGGGAAGAATGGATAAAGAAGATTTAGTGAGGACTTATTTACTTGCTTGAACTAAAGTTGTGCCATTCCAACTTTGAGCTTTGTTTTCCATATTTCTGACAATCTTATCAAATGTCTTGATTTTTGATCTATCAACAACTAAAGGAGCTCATAGATAAAGGTGCTTTCATGTTGTTAAGACGCTTTGGCAACTAAGCATACAAGAGTCTTTATAGTGTCAGTCGAGGGAGTGATTCTAATCCTTTTCTATCCTAGTTGATGAATTAACACACATCAGCAAGTATCTTAACAAACCGATAATATTAAACCCCAGCAGTTGACTTATTACTTTTATCCTAGTTGATGTAATATTAACACCCATCAGCATCTTAACAAAAGCTGATAATCACTAGAAAATAGATGCCTCTATTTCTCATTTTCTCTGAATTCCTTTAGGGTTAATTGGAGTTTAGTACTTACATTTTGACCAAAGTTAGTATTTGGTCTAACATTTGTCCAACTTAGGGTTTGGTACCTGGAAATCACGTTGACTTCCATTGACTCTATCAGGTTAAATTTTAATTAGTTTACAATTTAATTTATTTACTCAATTACTATTGTATCCTTCATTTTGTTAAAAATTCTTCCCAATGTCCATTCACGGCTGCATCTCTAATAACTCAAATTCAGAATCAAGAGAACCCAATTCAACATACTAAAAATATCCTTAATCATCATCAACCAACAAAGATCACCAATTACTCATTCTCAGCAGCAGTAAACTTTGTAATCTCATACATATCTTCTCGGTTCAAATTAGCCAAACTCCCCATATCCACATTCGAGAAAAACCCCTTTCTTCTTTCACAACACCACAATTTATTCAATCTGTAGGAAATCAACCCTTATCAAATTCTTCACCTGAACCCATTCGATTTCACATTCAGTCACCGCTTTCTCAGATGCAAATCAAGACCCTTTGCAATTCTTCTTTCACAGTTCAAACATCACCAACAACTCAATTAGGTGACACTTCATTAATCCCCTACAAATATTCTCGATTCATTAATTCCATTACCAGCACCATCTCCTACCATCAACATCATCTCTAAGATTCACTCTTCTACGTATCTAACAAAACCCCAACCTCACCAATTCCATCTCTGTTCTTCAGTTACAGACAATCATAACCCTAATTTCTTCCTCTTTGTCCATCAATGAATACTACCAGTAGCCAAATCATTGTTCTTCATTAACGGATCTATTCGAATCCCTATTATGCTTTCAATTCAAGGTCATCTCTTAATTTCAGATTCAATTTCATCTTCTCGAGTTCAATAGCAACAACACTATTCTTTCCCTATCTCAGATTCAAAGAAACAACCTATTTAATCATCATCAAGTCGGAATAGCATCGAACCCGTCTCTCAGCAAATTCCAGATCAAGAAAACCCCTAATTTCTTCACTGCTGGTCTCAATCGGATCAAATTAATCTAAGAAAAAAAATATCTAAAATGTATTAGAGGCGAAAGAGGAATGTATCGGAGGCGGAAGAGGAAAGGAATAGAGAATTAGGGCTAAATGGTTAGTGGATATTTTTTCTCAACCGTTGGCTAACTGGTGTCATCAAAGCCGTTAGATTTTAGTCATATTGTAAGGGTATACTTGTAAACTCGCTATTAATCATAATATAAATTTAATTAAAATATGGTCAAAGACAGTCAACGTGATTTCTAAGTACCAAGCCCTAAGTTGGAAAAATGTTAGACCAAACACTAACTTCGGTCAAAATGTAAGTATTAAACTCCAATTAACCCATTCCTTTATCGGGCCTTCCTTTAGAGATGCATGCGGTACCGTGACGCACCTAGAATCCTTTGGCTGAATATGAAGCTAGGAAAAAGTTACCAGTAGTCATCCCCCTTTTCTCTTTCTCATACTCTTCGAATTTCTTTAGCAAGCCTTCACTCAACAGCCTAAATGAGTTCTGATCTTGCTTTGAGGACGCCAACTGTTTCTCCATTTTCTCCGTCTTCGTTTCATTATGTTAAATAAACATAATGACTTCATTCACCTTTTTTTTTGCTCAATCAACAGCCACAATGTATGTAGTAGTGGAAATCCTACTACCACACCCCTTAAACAATCTATATAGTAAATTATGAAATCATTGTGAAGAACACATAAAGAGATTTTTATTAAGTATAAAAATCAATACAAAGAAGATAAAACCCTAACTTGGGAAGCAAATAACTTTCTCTCTCTCCTGAATTTCTATCTCAACTCACAAAAAGATCCACCTTTAAACACAAGGGTGGGTGTCCTATATATAGGGATTTTACATAGTGGAGGACAACTAACAAAGCCCTTATTTTTGGATCTCTGGTGCGATGTCTTCGCACCCATGTATCTGGCCTTCTCGCGCGTGCTCCTCGACTTCGTATAGATCCACACTTTTCCCATGATTTTATGACGTCACTGATTCCGTCATTTAGGATATGCCATGTGTAAATACCCTTCGTCTCCTTTCAATTCAGTTGCTTCGCATGATTTATCGGCTATGCGATATTTAACCTCTACATTTTGCCTCTTCTCTTAGCGATCTTTATTGAAGAAAGAGCGATGAGAGAAATTTTTAAGTACACCTTCGCTCCTTTACCTGAGACTTGTCGCACCCTATTAACTTTCATATTCTTTTAACTGACAATATTCCGAGATCTCGGGCCCAATTTCTCCACGTGTCGCTGTCATCGTCTTAGTTTTGGACACGTTATGGCTGATATCTGCAACCGTCACCTCGTATCCTCTCACCCATTAATGCTTTCATAAAAGCGAATTTTCTCCGGACCCTTTTTATATCCCTTCTCACTTTCATCTTCCTCTTTTACTTTCTTCTTTCTTCTTCAACCTCTGCAACTTTCTTTTCTTACCGCTGTAATTGCTGTTCCTCTACTTTAACTTTGATTCTTGATTCTTCTTTGCTTCAATCTCCCATCACATATTACTTCGCCTTTTTGATATTACTTTTTGATCGTCTTGATTAGTTTTGATATTTATAATCCCCTTCTGTTAAAGTAATCAATGGGGCATAAACCAGGATGGAGAATGGTTCAAGAATTCGAGAAGCTTGAAGTTGAGTTCAGAGATAAAGGCTTTACATTATTTGTTCCTCCTTCATCAGGTCCTATTCAAACGCTTAATCCTAAGTGGTTTGAGATTGATCAATGGAATGATCAAAAGATCATCATCTCCGTAGGGAAACTTCTCGTTGGTCTACCCATTCCTCTCTTTAACCCGCGAATTCCTCTATTCTACAGAATTTTATCTCATGTTGATTTCCAGCGTGCGATCTTCTAGTTGAGTGGGGATTCCATTCGAATTATATTGGAGTTCGCTCGTCGTGCGGCTGAACTTGGATCTCTCTACCCTAAAGAATACAGGAATCCCGCATATGCTGAGCTAGAAATTGATCCTTCTGATTATACAGTTGAGAGCTTCTTTGAAAGATTGCTATTATGAAGAATAAGTCATCTCGCTGGGCTGTTCGTCTGGTCAGGAAAGATGGTATCGCAGAGGATAAGAAGATCATGCGAGATGTTGATTTTAATGATAAATCTAATTGCACCGCACGCTATTCTAACGATACTCGCTGGGAAGTTTATCCTGTCATTCTTGAGGGTCCTTACATCACTGGTTTTGGTGCTGATAAATTGGTTAATCCTCTCCCTAAGGGTTTTTCCATATGTTCCCCTTGGGAATTTAATTGGCCCGAGCGAGACGGTGTGGTATGTTTTTGCTCACTCATTAGCTTTATTCCGTTTACTTACTTTCTTTCGTTTACTCATTAATTTCATCATCTCCAGATTGCCAAATTGAAGAAGGATTTTAAAGCTCAAGGAAAGCAAGGCACGCTAGATGCGCTACGTTCGATCACTGATGAAGTAAGAAATACCTTTTAGCTCTTAACAATATTGTTGCCTCTATTTTTTATCTTTATTTGTGTGCGAAGGTGGACGGACTAAACATTAAGGGCTCTGATGATGAAGACTCTGCTGGAGGCGAAGAGGAGGCCTCTACTCGTGCGAAGTCTATGGGCAAAGTTCTTGCTTCCAAGTCTTCTAAGAAAAATGCCAATAAGAAGAGTAATCCCCCAAAGAAGAGAAAGATTACTTCTACTACCTCATCTCCTACTCCATCATTCCCTCGCTCCCAAGGAAATGAGTTGCCGTTCCCTGATGAGTCTACTTCTGCTTCTCCCATGACCCAATTGTCTCATATCTTCAAGGATTCCCTCTCAGCTGTGGGTGATGATAACTTAGTTCGCACCTGCCAAATGATCTCCTCCATATGTGATGCCCCAACCTTGAGTCATGAATCTATGCGAGGATCTGCCTCAGCCATATCTCCCGAGTTTCTATATGCTATGGGCTCTACGGTATGCCTTTTCTTTCTCTTGTAAGCTAGGGTAAGTTTCAGCCAACATCTTTTCTTTACACCTTTTTGTCTTTGCAGATGGCACGAGCTTCTCATGCAGTTGCCTCTGAATCACATAGTAAAAATCATTCCTTGGAGGTTGAGTGTACGAAGCTTAGGGAGGAACTTTTAAGCAAGACGCGAGAGGCAGAAACCCTTCGTCAGCGAAATGATCAATTAATAGGTGTGTTTCTTTTCGCTCTCTCACACTTTCTGAAATTTTGCTGTGTTTTCATATACTTCTTTTGTTACTTAAATCTGCAGAACTTTATAACTTAACCGACGATGCGGCTTACCTTCCCGATGACAACGATGCTCTTTTTGAGCTTCTTAACGCATCTTTGGATAACTTCCCCATGCGTAGTTTAGAAAATCTTAGTCATAAAGAACTGAGGTCGAAATACGAAGATCTTATGAGTGACCATAGACCTATGCTAGCTTGTGTGAGATCCCTCCAATGTCTTCTTCGTGAGGATAAAGAAAAAATTAAAACCTTAGAAGCTAAAAGAAACACCCTTATTACTAAGAAAAAGCAAGTAATTGCTAATGGTGCGAAGGACTTGAAGCAGTTTCATGAAGCTCAACTCAAGATTCAAGTTGAAAGGGACCGTGCCATAAGTGAGAAGGAGGCTATTCTCTCTCGCGAGAATGAAGTTCGCTCTCGTCTCCTAATAGAGAATGATGATGAGTTCGCATGGGCTGCTAGAGTCCTTGATAATGCTAGATTGGAGTTGGCTACGAGTGTTTGTTTAAAATCTGACCATGATTCCCTGGTTGAAACCATCATTTCCAAAAAAGAAGGTTTTCCATTATCCTTGTTTGATGATTTTGTCCATGCTCTATCTCTTAAATTATATTTGTGTGATTTTGACCCTTTTTCTTGTCTTCTCGTAGCTGCTGAAAAGGAGTTCCTTGAAAAGGAGAAGAACTATCTGCAAGATGTTGATATCCTGCGAACAAAGTCCAATGTTGAAATTCAAAGGATGGAAGCAAATTATGAAGTCCGTGATACCAAATACCGCCGTCTCAAGAAAAATCTCAAAGCCACCGTTTCCAATTTGACCAAGGATGCCATTCGCATACGTGATGAGGCTATAAAGGGAGAGGTGGGTGATCTCTGCACTCAACATGACATTCCTTTTCCATCACATTATGAATTTACAGCTCCTTCGGACAATGAAGAAACTTCCGAAATCTCTGATAGTGACTTTGAATATGAGGATTCTGCTGAAGAAGATCATGATTCTGAAGTTGATGGAGATAATGTTGGGAAGAAATAGTTGTTCACTTTTTTATTTCTTTCATACCCTTTGTATGCTATTTTATTCTTTGTATATATTCTTCAAATATTTTCCACCCTTTAATAGAATGATGCTTCTCCCGCCTTCTTCTGGCTGTTGATCAAAGAACAATGCTTTTCTATCTTATAATTTGTGTCAGTTTCAGGGTAAATTATAAGGTCAGACATAATAACATATGTGCGTGAGTCCATATGACAATATATGTGCATGTGTCTATCATGTGTGCGATTGTATTAATACATGCGATAATCCTGTCATATGTGCGAATATAATAATACAGGTATAAGGGCTTATCATATGTGCGAGTATAATAATACATGTGCAGGAACCCATCATCTATGCAAGTATGCAATTGCTATCACATTTGACATGAGGTAATTATGCTATTGAGAATATCATACTTTTATTGTGTTTATATTCCCCTTCTTGCCTCTGATATTCGCACCAGTGTAATTGCCTCCGTTAAACCCTTAGTTTTTCAAGTTACCTTTGTAATTACCCTTTCATGGTTGTATTTCATGTTTTGATCGCCCATTTTCCTCTGCTTTTATGCCTGCAAAAATAATGTTAGTGTGGTCTATTGGGTTTGTTCATGAGGTCTTATTGAGCCTCCCTAAGTATAGGTCTTAATCAGCCTCCCCTGTTAATAGGACTTATTTTTGCGTCAGGGTACTCATTTGGGTCGTGCGACGAAATCGCAGGAGGTCTTTACACTTTCGTGTATTGACCTATTGATTTCGCCTTATCATCTTTCGTATTATTGCCTCTGCAGGATATATTTATGCGCCAATACGATAGGTCTATACTCTTGTTTGAGTTATAGCCCCATGATATTGACGTCTTTTGACACAATTCAGCTCCCTAATGGAGGGTGACGTCCTTATCTTCCCCCTGATTGCCCCTTCAAGGAGACGTACCCCTACCGGGTTAGGGTGGGCTCCTCCCATCCAATGATGCAATAACCAGTTGCTTTCGCGGACTCGTTCGAGTCTGCTCCCTAAATGGGGTTTCTTGAGGACCGAGTGTATCATATCCAGGACTTGCCAAGAGCGGTGATGTACGCTCCAGACACCCCCGGCACCCTTGGCTCAACCGTGTATCGCGGCGCCCTGATCGAGTTTCTACACTCCATGATAGAGAACTTATTACCTTAGTCTATCGACTAAGGAGTCTCTACCGGATGGGCTTTTATTTCACCCCCACCTTCCATGACTTAGATCCCAGGGATGGTATGGCTTTCGCCTGAGCCATGTATTACCAGGTTTTCTCCAATTATGACGCACGTTAGGGATTATTTATATTGCCTCTTGCACAAGTGCGAACTAGGGTGCACGCCATAACAAGGTACCTATCCTCCCTAGTTAGAGGTTTTAAGTTTTTCATTTGCCCCCTATTGAGGTATTATTTTGAGGTCTTGTTTTTGCCTCGATCTCTTTTTGTATATTAAAACTATGCATTGTAGAAGAAATAAATTTTTCTTTTAATAATTGTTGCTTGTACACATCTGATTTTTCTTCTTTATTCGTACACATATAAATATCCTACTAGTGCTTGATAATGTACTCGCTGCTTCACCCTTTTTGTCCCTTCACTCACTTCGCATGTATGTAATATTTTAACCATAATACTGCCTCAGATACTTCCTGTTGTAAAGTCTACTCTCCATTTTCTCCATATTTCTTCCATCTCTTTCCATTAGCTGGTACATCCCATCACCAACATATTTCTTCACCACATATGGTCCAGCCCATATTATTTTTCCTTTCTTCATTTTCCTTGTTTTTGATATGGCTGTATTTCGCTCATAACTAACTCTCATGGTAGAAATTCTTCCCTTTTTGACCGCTTCGCATACTTAAGTCTTTTTGCTTCTTCGACTCTCTTTTGAGTTAGATCAGCGCTATCCCCCCCTTTTTTTTTGAAGATTCTCCTCCTTTATTAGCTTCTCCTTCTTTAGTTATGAAATGAATCCTCAATCTTTCACACCTCTTGCTCTCTTATACATCTTTTTTCCAAACGTTTCTTCTTTTAATCGCACACTCTTCACTTTTCTCCAGATCGATTTCATTACATGTCTTTGCTTCATTCACGTCTCCTCTGATGATTCCAAACCTTGGGGTAATGGGAACTTAATGCACTGATGATATCTTGATGCTACACCCAGGATGCTATGTAACCACGGCCTTCCTATCAAGGCATTGTATGGAGATTCGACATCTACGACACAAAATGTTATTGTTGTAGAAATTGTCTTAAGAGGTATTTGCATAGTGATCTCTCCTTTTGGTTTGTTGGTAGTTCCATAGAAGCCGTATATTTTGTAGGTTGACGGAATCAAATCTTCATCTCCCCCCCCCATTGTCTTATATGTATGATAGAATAAAATATCCACCGAACTCCCAGAGTCAAATTGTATCCTATTTATCGGCCATGTGACATCCTCCTCATCTTCTCCTTTGCCAAAATTTTCTTTTGGTATTATCTCCAGCTTGACCACTAATGGACTCTCATGGAGTTCGCCTCCCCCTGGTACTTCATCTGCGCTAAATGTTATTGGCTGCTTCTGCTATTCCTTGAGCTTTGACATCTTTTCTAAATTCAGTATTTCCTTTCCTTTAGCATCTCTCGCATATACACGAATCAACACATTTTCGTGGGAGTCTTCTATGCTTTTGAACGAATGTATTATTGAATTGCATTGCAGATTTTTGGCATTCGCTCCTATTTCTATTAAAAAGGTGTTTTGTCCTTTATATACTCCTGACGATTGCCCTCCTATTGTTGGTTGCGCTGGTGGTGGTGGGGGTAGTGGCGTTGCTAAGAAGTGATTAAGCTTTCCTTGTCCAATCAGTCTTAATATTATTCTTTGAATATTCTTGCAGTTATTTGTTATGTGGCCGTGGAAACGATGATAAGCACAAAACTCTTTACTTCTTCTTCCTGATGGTGGTTCTTGTCCAAGATTAGGTGGTGGTGTTATCTCCTCCATTAATATAACAGCTTCCCAAACTTTCTCCACTGTTGTGTTAAGAGGTGGCATCCTAATCTCTTCATGGACCCTGTAATTTTCACTCTGGTTGTAATACCTCCTGCTCCCTCCATATCCGTCTCCCGGGTTATCATATCTTGCCACTTTGCTGTTTCCTCCATGGTTGTTGTATTTCCTCTCTCTGTATTCGTGCTCGTACATTTCTTGGTCTCTGCTACTCATTGCAACCTGCCTTTGTTGATCTTCTACAATTAATTTTTCTTTGTTTCCCTGCGAAATACTCGCAACGGCATTTGTCATTCTTGGTAATAGATTTGTACTCCCTCTCTTTTCACTCGTTACTGCGATGGGGTAAGACTCCATATCTCTCTGTATTTCTTCTAGCGCGATGTACTCTTCTTGGTACTCGCGTAACCCAGCTATCGTTATTCTGTCTTTCATTCTAAAGATCTGTGTAAATAACAAGTCAGTTGGTAACAACGCATTGATTAAGGCCAAGATGAGATTTATTTCATCCACTCGTCCTTCCATTTCACTACTCATTGTCCTCCATCTGTTAGTTATAGCTCGCAGGCTCTCGTTCGTTCTTCTTCGCAGGATAAATGCTTTTTCAATTCCTGGTCTTAGCATACTACTGCTGATGTATTGCCCCAAGAACAGACTCTGTAAATGCTCGAATGACTTTATTGTTCCCACTGGAAACCCATCGAATCACTTCAAGGCTTCTCCTGCGAGACTGGCTGGAAAAAATTTGTATAAGACTGCCTCATTATACTCATATTGTAACAAAGCTAAGCTGTATGTCTTTATATGCTGAATCGCGCATGTAGATGCATCAAAGATGCTAGGAAACGTGGTTAGTGCGCACTTTCTTGGTATTGTTACCGATTGTATTCTTCGTGCGAAGGGTGTCCTTGATGCTTCTTCTATTGCATCCTCTAGCTGTCTTCTTCCCCCATCTTTCCCCTTATTTACTAACTCTCTTAACTCCGCTATTTCTCTTCGAATTTCAGCGTCTGGGAATATGTCTGCTTCTTGTTGTTGCCTTGGTCTTCTCATCCGGTCTTGTACCATTCTGTTTTCATGTCTGCTTTGTCGTATGGCTTCTTCTAGTTGTTGTCTCTCTTCATCGTCTCTTCTTCGTCTTTCCCTTTCATTTCTCGCATGCTCTTGTGCTGCTCTATCTCTCTCATTCAGCTGTCTCAACATCTCTCTGCCATGGAGTATCATCCTTGCTTGTTCTGCATCATTTTATCGCTGCTCATCATCCTGTGAGTCTTCGTTTACCTGAAAAGTATTATCCAAAAATTGCCCTTGTGTATTATCCCCGTGCTCAGATCTACTCCTCCTAGTGGTACTCCTGCTTGTCCTTGATCTCGAACTCGCACGTGTTGTTCTGGATCTTGACTGTGACCGTTGCTCTTGTAATCTCTGATTTTCCTCTCTTAGTTCATCATTTTTTCGTGTTAAATTCGCGCGTAGTTCCGCTTCTCTTCTTCTTTCATCTGCCAAGCGCTGCCTTAATTCTGCGATGGTCATGTTGTCTTCAATTTCTCCTACATCTCCTTCTTCATGTGTCATTTCTTCATTTTCCTCGGCGGTATCTGAATCTGTGGTATGGACACTTACTGCATCGTAATTTCTTTGATCGTCCTCCCTTGGTTCCTGCTGGATTTGAGATCTGATCGGCTGAGACCTGTTGTTCCTCTCTCCCATTCTTGATGTCTCTGTGATTTCACCTCCGCAATTCTTCGACTCCTCCTAACTGGTGTTGTATTCTCTCCTGCAGATGCTTGTTTCACCATTTTATATTCTTGAAGTAACACTTGTGCAAACTTATGAAAACTAAAACTAAAACTCGTTCAAACTAAAATTTTGAAAAAAAGGGAGATGATTAACAATAAAACTTCAAGAAAGCAATTGAAATCTTTTACTAAAACAAGAACAACAATAAGTTTTTCAAAAAGAAGCTTAGTATCCAGGAACAGGAACGAGGTCGGGAGCGGGAGCGAGGACGGAAGCGGGGATTGTAAAATTTTCAAAAAATGAGATATCAGAAGCGAGTTGGGAGCGTGAATTACATTTTTTCAGAAATAGTAGTTATATTACCAATTTTACAATATTGTAATCAAGAAATAAGACAAGTACATAAATATTTAGAAAATGTAACTTAAGTGCAGGAATATATCTCATTCATTGACCTCTTTTGCTTCTTTTGTTTGTTACGAGCACTCTGAAATCGCATATGTGCTAGTGTTTCCTGTTCTTGTGAACTTGGAGGTGGAGGTGGAGGTGGAGGTGTTGGTGTAGAGGAGGATGGAGGGATAACAACAGGTGTTTGTGTTGTAAAGTAATCCACTTCATTATCAGATGTTGTTTCTCGATCCCTTGCTTCAATTACTTCAATAGCTTCTTCAATGTTGTTTTCTTCCGGATTTACATCCCAATTTCTATATTGAGTCCCGTAATATGCTCTTTGCCTTGCAAGAAGACGTTGGTTATAGTGAACATACACAAGTTTTTCAGCCCTATCAGCTCTTAATTTGTTTCTCTTTACACTGTGGATGTAGCTATATGTGCTCCAACATCTTTCTGCACAAGAAGAGTTAACACTTTGTGACAACACTCTCATAGCTAAGTTGCAAAGTTCTGGGGCCCCTCCACCGTATAAACCCCACCATTATTTTTCACTCATCCTTGTTCTATCCACTATAGCTTTTGGGCGCGCGAAACAACCTCCATTACTCACAAAATCACTAATTTGATGCCTTATAACCGCAGCTTCTTCTGGTATTGGAAACATCTTATCGATATCAGCTAGATACCCATCCTGAACTTCTTTGTCGTAGTTAGGCTTCTTCAATGCCACCGGGAGCTGGTTTCATTATCCATGTATTTGTGTAATACTTAGGTACAAGCAAATAAGCTAAGCAATGCAATGGAATGTTTATTTTACTCCATCTTTGAACCACAATTTGCTGAATAATATCTTTAATCTCTATATCATTTGCAAGTGTGTCTTGTAAACAACCCAGCATCATATCCATTTGCTTATATGCTTCTCCTATAACGGCCTTATCGAAATCTGAAAATCTGAGCATAATATACATCGACTTTGTTATTCGCAACACTTTATCTGCATTACTCCAAAAATACCCATCCATGATAATTGAGGTGATATTTGCATGTTCTTCTGCAATTGCAAGCTTCTTAAGCTCTTTCCATTCTTCCGATAACACCATGGCAATCAGAGAACTTCTTACCTCGACAAGCCGGGATAACACGATAAAATGAAATCCAAAACGTGTCTTCTTAGATTTAAGAACCTCTAAAGGAGAAAACTTCTTAAAAAAAGCTAGACATTGAGAATGATTCTTGACGAACTTCACAATATCCTTGCATTTTTTATACGTTTCCTTCACAAATGAAATGGCTGGTTCCTTGGATTTTGCGATGTCCTTCATTATTAAATTCAGAGTATGTGCTAAACATCCAGACCAAAAAATATGTGGATACTTTTCTTCAATGAGTTCTCCAGCCAGTTTACAATTTTCCGCGTTGTAGGTGAGGACTTGTACGACAACCGAAGGCCCAATCTCTTCAATTGCTTTCAAGAGTATCGCAGAAATGTTCTCACCAGTTTTCTCTATTCCTGAAATATCATGTGCGCTTAAAAACATTGCCTTGCCGTCCGATACTGCCATAATATTTATTAATGATGCATTTTTCAAATTCGACCAACCATCGGAGACAATTGAAACTCCATGAGTCTGCCAGTCACTCACTAAAGGATTCAATGCTTGCTTAACCAACATTTGCTCCTTGTCTAATAAAGAAGTTCTAGCCTTTTCATAAGATGGAGATTTATATCCTTTTGGTGCATTATTAATGGCAGAGACCATTTCTGCCCAAAATGGAGATCGAAGAACATTCATGGGAATTGCATTTACATATAAACATCTTGCAATCTTTTGATCAACATCATCTCTACTGTGCTTTTG
This sequence comes from Papaver armeniacum, assembly GCA_023531295.1. NCBI lineage: Eukaryota > Viridiplantae > Streptophyta > Magnoliopsida > Ranunculales > Papaveraceae > Papaver > Papaver armeniacum. The sequence goes on from JAJJWW010012474.1 coordinate 94,600, forward strand.
AAACATTTTACTAACAACACTCTGAAATAAATCATTTTGACCCATGTTTATACCTGTTTGCTGATTTTGACTCGTACTAGCATTTGGTAATGCAAGTTTTTTTACTTTGGCACTATCACCGAACATGACTCTTGCATCAACTTCTTCTTTTTTTAAAATTTCTCTCATCTCTTTTGAAACTTTAGAACACAGGTTTATACCTTGAGGCTTGAAGCCCGGTAAAAAATACCGATCAAGTGTTGACGCACCCTTGTATAAGATCCCATGTAGGGTTTCACTTGGCACCCGAAATTGCATATGAACTTCTGCCCACCACCACCTCCTCCTTTATCTCTAGTTTTCTTATCAATCTTTTGAACTTACTTCCAAAGAGGAGTTGAGGTTGATTCTTCAGCTTGGTCACCATCACCCTCTTCTAAATTTATTACTGAGTTTGAAGATGTATCCATGGAAGAAGAAAGGATAAAGAAGAAACATGATTTGATGATTTGTGTTTGCTGCTGAAGGTATGAAATTGAAGGCCTTATAAAGACTTATCACGTCTCTTTAGTTTCTAGGTCTGAAGTTGGAAATAGGTGGGATTTACGTTTCATGTTGGAATTAGGCATGATAATTAAGTTTCACGGCTGATTACAAGAACTTAAATGTTGGAAACAGGTGAGAATTAAGTTTCATGTCGGAATTAGGTATGGGAATTATGTTTCGTGTTGCAACTAGTGGTGTGAATTAAGAATTGGTTGGAAGTTGAAATCACACGGTTGTTGGGAACGCGTTTTTTGCATGCTAGGAGCGCGCTCCTAACACGTTTCTCACTTGGGAACGCAGAACCGCGGATCTCATGGAGATACCAGATAGCCTCAGACGTTCCTGGCTACTAAGAAATGAAGATCAACTTCAGATTTTCACAAACAGGTATAATCCCATTCCCAAGCTGTATTCTAGCGCCAAAATGTAATAGTGGAAAATCCTACTACCACACCCCTTAAACAATCTATATAGTAAATTATGATATCATTGTGAAGAACACATAAAGAGATTTTTATTAAGTATAAAAATCAATACAAAGAAGATAAAACCCTAACTTGGGAAGCAAATAACTTTCTCTCCACAAAAAGATCCCCCTTTAAACACAAGGTTGGCTGTCCTATATATATGGGTTTTACATAGTGGAGGACAGCTAACAAAGCCCTTATTTTCGGATCTCTCGTGCGATGTCTTCGCACCCATGTATCTGGCCTTCTCGCACGTGCTCCTCGACTTCGTATAGATCCACACTTTTCCCATGATTTTATGACGTCACTGATTCCGTCATTTAGGATATGCCATGTGTGAATACTCTTCGTCTCCTTTCAATTCAGTTGCTTCGCATGATTTATCGGCTATGCGATATTTCACCCCTACAATGTACAACCAAATTACACAACTGAAACAGCTAAAAGAACAAAACCAAGACTACGAAAAAATAGGAAAAAAAATAAAAACCATCAGTTGAACATAATGGCCAAACATACAATAACAAGACCCGAAAGTTCAGTTTTCACCTCAATAAAACGCACAGCACGAACTTGTTCAAGCGTCTGGCGCCTCGGAGCAAGGGCTTCTGATTCCTTCTCTCTACGTCTCTCATCACGTTCAATCTCCAAATCTTCAAGCTGGTGCTTTATAGATAGCTTTTCTGCCTCAGAAGTCGTACGGTCTTGTGCCAACATCAAACACATCCATCTAGAATGTAATCTGCGGTCCCTGGTTTCGAACGGATTGATATACCTCTGTAAAGAAGAATAATATATTATAAACCAAATCATGATTAAAATATAGAGCTGTTACTTTGTTCATCACTGAATCCGCAGTAAACAGAAACCTTGTAGTAAGAATCCAAGTTCGCAGGCACATAGAGATTACTAGCTCGAGTAAGCTCACAAGAATCAACCATGCCGTGCCAAATACGATCAGATGGTTCTGGACCTCTCATTATTGGGTTGAAGAAGCGGGGAACCTCAACTTGTTCATACACGTGCATAAAAACGGTATCACGCAAGTGAATTTTGCGCTTAAATGTGCATTTAGCAATCCCATCCAGTCCATGAATAAGATCTTTCTCAGCAGGCTGCCCATTAAAGAACACAATGAGAAACACAAAAAAAGAAGCAACAAAATTGCTGCATAAAACATAATACAGCAGATGAATTCAAAATAAGTGCAAACAATTTGATATTCACTCAGGGAAACAGTTATTGATTACTCTTTAGCACATTAACGAAGGTCTTGAACTCTAAAACACAACTATGTGAACTAGTCAAAGAAATTTTGCTAGCTTAACAGTGAACCCAATTCAGATGCACATTAGAGAACATAAATACAAACACTTGGCACACTTAACCTTATTAATCTTCCCAGAAATTCCACTTGCAGTCTGAATTTTTGCATTCTTGAAGTTAGCAATTTCGAGATCCGATCTGAACAAACCCTTTATAAGAGCAGTTTTCTTGAATATGTTATATGGAGTTCCTATCCGCTTGCGCTTCTTCACTATATCTGTGTCATGGCTGAATTCAAGCACAGAAGCCTTTGCTAAAATCCGAAACGCTGCCTGGAAATTCGATAACAATGTACTCAGCAAATTAATAAAAATCCAAGAAATGAACAATTTAACAACGATGACCACATTATTCCCCCCTGCTTCCTTATGCTAAATAATAGAACAATAACATTCTCATAAAGGAATATAAGATAATCACCACATTATTTATTTTTTAACATAAACAAAATATATCAGACCTTATTGTCTGCCAGACTTTGTACAACAACAAGTCCAATACTGGGAGGTGCAAGAGGGCCCCAAAACGTTGCAAGACAGGGTTTGTTTTTTGGAGTGTAATTGAGCACTCGATTTCTGCCACGACAGTCTTTCAGGGTATACATAGGTATTGTCTGGTACCGTCTCCAACCAACTGAAACAATGATAGGGTCCTTTGTCTTCAATAATTTCTTATGCCAACTATGTCGCTCAAGTCTCACCTAGAAGAGGAAACAGAATTCAGTAAGCAGACATAAAGAGTCTCAAAAATACTCTACAATCAAATATTCAAGTATATTAACCTGCATATATCCAACATTTGCTTCTTCAAGACTGACACCTCCAACGAGAATAGGCTGACAAGGATCATGATTTTTAACCATCTCAAATGGAACGTCATGGATCTCAAACCTTACATAAGTCCCTGATCTGAAGCACTCGACCTCCATGCAGGTTAACTCATCATGATTGCTTACCTCTTCTATGTTCATCTGCTTCCAAATAAAAGTAGTTAATCAAGGAAGAAGAAGAAGAAGAAGATGAGTAACTAGAGAACCAAAGACTGGTAACTTGCACAAAAACAAGATAACAAATACAAATACCTAATTGCAAAAGGCAGGAGGCTAACATCTTACTGAACATAACTAAAAACGTCTTGCATTATTCTATAACACTAACAATATTTATATATACCAATGAAGGAAAGTGAATCGATGAGATTATTGTAATGACATGAACTAGTTCTGCATTCAGAAACCAGTTTAAGAATGAAGATCCGCAAAGCCATATCAGCTCCTAATTCAGGCAATCTTGTTTTTCAACATAATGCAGTATTCTTTCTACTAGATATTTAACAGCCATTTCTACGCGTAAGAGATGGTTAGGAATGATTTAATAGAAATCTACAAAGGAATCATCCAATGCCAGACAATCTGAGGTATTAACAAAATAGGCATCCAATGCCAGACAATCTTTTTTGTCAACGTGATGCAGTGTTAATCCCACCAAAAAAAAATGAAGATCATCTGTTGCCTTAATTTCTAGGGGCTACAAAATAGGTATGAAGAATCAATTATCACAAGCAAAGGTTAAAAAGAAAAACATAAACAGTGGGTACCTTGAGATTACTGGTATTAACAGGCGGTATAGGGAAAGGATCGGCTAAGATTGTAACGCTAGCTAAAGGAAAATCACCAACACCAGCAATATGCACCTGGCGCAATACACCTTAAGTCAGTGTTTACATTAAAGGAAAAAAGTAAATAAGTACAGGCTAGAGTACAGTACGTTAGGCATAGAATGTATAAGAAAAAGCAAGTTTGTTGCAAATTAGCCTAGCTGAAGAAGAAGTACCTTAGATCCATTCTCCAAGTCACATCCTCGAAGGTATCCTTCCAACATAATGTCTCTAGGACCTTCTTGATCCATTAGCACTTTCTCTAGAGGAGTGACATCTTCAAAATGATCTACCAGCATATAAGGACGTGCAGCTCGCCAAGACAAAGGATGGAATTCCATTGTGGATATGACGCTTGCCAGTTCGCTAATTTCGTGCTCGAAATACCTGTTAACCACAATCAGCTGATAAAGACGTTCCTATTGACATTCCTTAAATTCACTGTATATTTAATAAGATAGGCAGAAACATTAGATAAATCTAGTTTGCAACATTCATCTCAAAAACTCACATAGCATTGTCAAGACCAGATAAGCAAAATGTTTTTGCTCCATTGTATATTTCGGTCTGAAAACGATCCATGATGTGCTGCTGATGATATGCTCGTACCTCATCGACTTTGAAGCTATCAAGATATGTAAGCACCCCAATAACCTTGGGCATGCCGTGAACTTTTAAAAGTTCTAGGAACTCGAATGTTTCCTGAAATCAATAATCATTAGCTAGCTTTCTTTGAAAATAATCAAATATAATGAACATACTTACAACTTATTTGACTGTCCTACACTAGTAGTGAATGGTATAAGAAACAACGTACCATTTCGAACCCATAACCTACATCAATGAGGAACATCACAGCATCGGCATACTTTGCAGCATCAATCATCGCATTGACATTATTCGGACACTCCACAAACTGTATCCGTCTATTGTCACCTAGACAGAAACATCTATTTGGGCCTACCACATTTCTCTTGCTGTAGTACTCCTCTAAACACTTGATCAACAGAGTTTTTCCAACCTAGAGCCAAAATACAACAGAATTTTCTTTCTAATAAATGAAAATTGACAATAACACAGCAAGAAAATACCATCCTGAGAGAGTCCAACATCATATATCATATATATATATGCAGGAAAACAAGTTCAGACAAACTTACTTTGGGAGGACCGTGAACAACAATTACATATGGTGGTCGTTCTTCTTTACTGGTATCATCAATCTCCATAAAAGCTGGATGTGGATCGTTCTGGTGATGACCAGTAAAACCCTAAAATTAACAGAAGTCAGATAAATGAATAAAATAAAATAAAAAACTAAAATCAGAAAATCTAAAATCAAAAGTGACATCTACCTTATCATTCTTGTAGATCTTCACATATGAAGGACCATGTTTCACATATTTATCCTTGTTACGAGATGAAGAAGCCATTTACGGTCTCTCGCAAGGAGGAGGCTGCGCAGCCGTTTAGAAGTGAATGAGGGAAGAAATAAAAGAGTTATGTTCAGATTTAGGGGTTTTCAAACTCTTGGATGGATGGATGGATGGATAGGATCATATAGACCATAAATTCACGGCCACGATTGATTCAAATAGGGTTTGGTGTTTTGAACAGCACTCATCTACCGCTTTCCAAATTCTAAATTCTGACAGTTGAGACGGTTACTATTTTTAGGAAATTGGCTGCTTATATGTCCAATAAAGTTGGTTCGGATCGGGATACACTGGGGTTTCTGAACTCGGGGAAGAGAAATTTTTTTTTTTGATCGGTCAATAGGAAAGGATTCATTGAAAAAGAGGTACTTAGGGGGTACCTCAACCCAACAAATACAACCGAAACAAAAAAGGAAACCGAGTTTGGAGTCGATCACCCAAAGAAAAGAACAAAGAACAAAACGTCAAGAGAGAAAAACAAGACAATAAACACCAAATGTCTCATATCCAACTCAACGCGAACGATAGAAATACGAGTCCCATAAAGCTACCACCATGTTAGCCGTCAACCCAAACATTTTAGTGTGTGACTCCACCCAAAAATAAGCTTGAATCTTAATATCTCGAATTAGACTTTCCAAGTTTCTCTTTTTGTGATTGAAGATTCTAGAATTCCTTTCTTTCCAAATGCACCACCATATTGCGACCGGTAAGTTGTTCCATATGCCATTAAGTCTTTCATCACCCCAATCATGTCTCCAATTTTTTATAGTTGCGGAAATATTACTATCATAACTCCAATTGAAGTTGCATCCTTCGGAAAAATAATCCCAAATTCTCTTTGTTCGCCAACAATCATGTAACAAGTGGGTACTTGTTTCATCATCTTCTTCACAAAACCGGCACACCCTATCATCGGGGAAGAGAAATTAGAAAGAAAATAAACAGGTAACTTGAGCAACCTCATTCAACTCGAATCTGATCTTCTCCATTCAATGGATGTGAGGATAGTAATACTACTGAATTAAAGTACAACTGCTGGGGAACTTCAAAGACAACTGGTAATCACCCATGAAAGACCAAACTGTAAAAGTTATTTTGCCATGATTTTAAGATGCCATAAGAATCAGATCGTAGTTTCATACGTACGCGACGACTGGTATGTGTAAGATATGGATATGGAACTATTCGCGTATAGTTCACAAAGAGCATAGGGAAGTGTCATTGGAACTTATGCCATGCCGATTACAACAGTTTTCATCTTGGCTTGCTTGCCTAGCGCCTTTTACAAACAAATAAAACAGTTTATTGTTTCACAAAATTGGTTAAAAAGACAAAAATCAAAATTTCCTGGGTGAAAAGGACAGTCAGATTTAGATACTGTTTAAATGGACAAAAATTTAAAAATAAAGGATGTAACTAGTTTCAGTCCATTTTCAAATATTTTTTCTTATTTTTATTTTACACAGGATGCATCCAGTTTCATCCTTGCTATTTTTTAAGTTTAAGCCAGGATGAATCCAGTTTCATCCTTGCTATTTTTTTTTGTCCATTTCACCCATAAATTTTTTTACTCGTCCATTTGAACCGTGTTTTAAATTTTTTTGGACAAATGACCCATTTTCCGTTATTGTTTTTCATATGGGCGGGATACGAATACCGCATTCTACATACTAACTTGGCAGCTGCTGAAGTTTTACATCATTTTTACTACTTTTTTTTTGTTATTTTAGCACTCATATTGCGGTTCGACTATTTAAGGATTGGCTGTGTTTTATGTAGAATGCGGTATTCGTATCCAGCAAATCTCCATTTCAAATAATAGAAAATCCTAAATTTGGGAAAAAGTATGTCAAGCAGCATATACCCAATTAAGGATTGCCTTTGTTTCAAACAAATGGACATAAATTAGTTACTTATTTTAGTTATTTTTGGCAAAAATGGATTGCGTATATAAAGAAATCCCAGTTTTAACACAATTTCATACAAGTACACATTAATAAACATCTTCATTTCTCATCTGCATTTCAGAGAGATTGAGAAAGAAGAAGAAGAAGGAGACAATAAGAAGAGAGAAAAAGAAAGACAAAGAGATGGCAAGAGCAAATATGATGGGCTGGGCAATGTTGGTGGTTGTGGTGATGGCTTTGTATGTCGGTAAAGCTGAAGCATGGTTGTGTGCATTCGATTGTGCAACAGAACGTGCAGAAGAACACGGTGAGGGTTGGGTGGGATACATACCTGAATGTTTTGGAGCATGTAGAGAACATTCTCCCCCTCGTCTTTCAAGCATAGATGAAGGTAATATTCAACTTACTGCAAATCCTCTCTCTCTATATATATATATACACTTCTATGTTTTCTTTGACATTCTCATATGGAACCTCGCCACCACGCACACACGCCCAGATTCGAACTGACCCCGATCGATTGACAGACGCACCTACTAACATAACCAACATGCAATACCAACCTCGACTATATCTATATGATTGGACCAAAATAGTGGGACCGGTTGTTTTAGTTCTGGTTATAGAATTGAATGGTGAACCCTGAATGTGATTTTTTTTAATGTTCGTCAAGTAGTATTTGGGTTGTTGAGGTCGTGAGTTATCAGCATGGTCGTGTTTGCTCAGCATAATTGCTATTCCCTCTTTTTCAAAATAGGATGCTGGCTTCATATATAATTTATAGATGAAACTGGCCAGTTTTTTTGAAACAGAAGCAGTAAATGATTCTGGGACAAGCAATTCATTTTTGCATTCCGTTGGACCTTTTATTTTTATGTTATAATAACAATCATTTTTTTTTACCCTACGGGGGGTATTCCTCGTTGCTTGGGCATTTATTTGTACGCAGTTAAAGTATCACCTCAGTTGGTAAAGGCCCTTGAGCTTTTGGCTCAAGCACCAGAGGTACAACAGGAAGTGATGAGGTCTCGATTAGTACCAAGGTCGAACGTTCCTCATTCGAAGAAGCCAATGAAAGAGCGCCTACCTTGAGTATGCTCTATGTAATTCTTGAACACACCATGAAAGTTCCCTTTGTAACTAATAGTTGCTCTCCTGCCCTCTTTTGCTTCTAATTCTCTCTTCTTTTCGTTCTCTTCTTCTTCTTCTCTCGTACTTGTATCACAATGAAATGATTTTCACGTTTCATTTCATTGTATATTAATTAATAAAGAACCCTTACCTATATTTACATCCATGATAGGGTTTTATTACATTTTTGTTTCTCTATTTTCTTTACTTGGTTTCCCCATATGATCTTTTGAAGCCATCTCCAATATGCATGTGATCACCCCACTTTGATGCGAACCCTCAATTAGTTAATTTAACAAATCATTTCATTCTGAACATACGAAGTTTCCCTTTTTGAGAAAAATGCGAAATAGGATACCGCTTCCGAAGATGAAATCATGCCAATTAATGGTCTCTCAGATTCCTAATAAACAGAATCTCATAAAATTTGAGCAAATAAAATATCCAAAAGGAGATTAAGATTAGTAACGGACGCTATTGAGACACAGGTATATAAAAAAGCATTTTGGTTGATACATATGTATATGCGGAAATGATTTATATCCCGTGGGTTAAATCCCGCTGGCCATCCGGAGTAAATGAGAGTGAGAGAAAGGGAATGGGACCCACACTTAACCCACTCTCTGTTAAACCGCAGGGTCATAAGGGAATCATCCTTTTTTCTCTTGTGGTACACACCGCGGGATCCAGCACGTGATGAGTCTATTACTTCGGATGTACATGTGTATTAGAATGAATCTCATCTCCCTATGCAACAAGTCAAAACTCTTAAGGTCACAAGACTCTAAAACAAACTACCTTTTTCTCTTTTCAAAACCTTTTCTGCAGGAGCTTAGAGCTCTGATGAAAACTAGTCTGGTAAAGAGGTGAAATTTCTTATTTCCCTTTTTGTTTATGCCTAGTATTATAATGCAAAGGGGTGTTCTAAATAACATCTTGGAAATGTTTCACATTTGGAATATATTTTTTATTTTTGAAAGAAAAGTTGTCTTTATTAGATAGAAACTTCTTTGGGGTACAAATGCCCCATCAAATCAGCACTTTTAGTTATGGAACTGACCAGTCATTATGGGCACGTAAAATTCAGTCTATTGCATGCTTATGGATGTTCTATTTGAAAGCACATAGCTTTGTAAATCCCGGCTGGTAATATCCCATTCTACCATTCACACTGGCAATAGATAAACTATATATGTCTGGTTAGACGCATGGTTAGGGGAGTTGAGCTTCCAATTAAGGTTTCCTGCTCTGTTTCGAGTCGCAAATCAAAATAAGGTTCTCTCAAGGATCACACACCTCACGATGGTCTAAGCTGGTCCTTCAATCTCAAGAGAAACCCCTAGGAGGTTGAAGTGTTGCAATTGATCTCCCTACTCGATATATTGCAAAATGTTCCTACATCTCTATCTAATGTCCCAGACTCGAGATCCTGGCCATTCTCAAATTCCAACACATGCACAGTGAAGTCAACATATGAATTCTTATACACTCCGCCTGCAATTCCAGTTGTGTCAATATCACGCTTCCCATACAAACACATATGGAACCCCCATCAACCCCAAAGTAAGTTTTTTCTATTGGTGTTTGCCCTTGACAAAATCTCCGCACAAGATTCTTTGTAGCATCGCAACTACAAGCTAGATAGCAGATGCCCATTGTGCCTAAACAGATGCGAATCCACCTTACACTTTCTTCTCAGCAGCCTATTCGCGACCTACATCTGGAACTCTCTTACGCCATCATACTATGTCTGGATCCCCCAACATTCATCTTGGAGCTGGCCAAAAGCTGGTCTTCACAAAACATCCATGGTCCGCCAAAGAACATATGGGATTTATTACCGGCAGCTATACTTCGCAGGATATGGAAAGAGCGTAATCGAAGAATCTTTAGGTCCTTCATGGATCTCCATCTCAGGTTATCATTGAAGTAAAGGCTAGGATTTTAGCTTGGAGTTCTATCTTTCGAAGAGAACTCAATTTTGCTATAGACTGGTGCACCTCCTCATGGGAAAGTACTTTTCATTAACTAGTTTTTCGTTGAAGGTATTTATACATTCTCTGGTTTTCTTTGCATGCGCAGCTCTAATCTAGAATGCATCCTTTTTGACCCGCTTGTATATTTGTATGCTTCCTCTTCTCTTTGCAATAAAATCATTTTTCTAGATCAAAGATAGCTACCGACAAAATAAAAATCCAAATCCAAACCGAATAATCAAATGAGCATTCAGAATCAGAGTTCACAGAGCATTCAAATTTTCGGGCTATGCTTCAAAAGAAGAAAACTTTACTCGGCGAGACCCGTATCTAAATGGCCGTAATAGAGGAGGAAGTAACATGACAATAATCCAATTTTATATTTGATGGGTTATTTCTTTTTATTGAATAAACTTGTTAATTTTACTTGAAATAATTTCAAATGATATGTTGTCAATGGGTCATTTGTCCAAAAAAATTTAGGGAAAATTGGAAATATGTCCCATTTTCACTAATCTGTTTGGGGATCTATCCCATAACGGAAAATATTAAGAAATCTATCCTAGTGAGAGAAAAAAATGGTTAACTCTTTGATGTCTCACTTACATGGGTTTACACGTGTGCCGATTTTCCAATTTTACCCTCAACATAAACGATAGTTTTAGTTCTCTTCTCCGGCAAAAGTAAACTACTTCTTAAGAGCGAGAAGCCATGGTAGAAAGTAACTACGACAATATTTTTGCTCAACGGCAGAAAGTCTCCAAACTTTGTTCTGCTTCTTCTCCTTCCTCGTCTCGGTCCCATCTCTCTTCTTCTAAACTTTCTAAAAACACACCTCTCTCTCTCTCTCTAAGTCTCTCTCTTTTCTTTAAAAACATGCAATCCGATTATCCATCAGTAACTATTGAATAGTATAAGTGATGAAGAAATTAACTACTTGGAATATTGAATTAGAGAAAGAAACAATAACTCTAAAGAAGAAGGCAGAACATGAAGGTTGTTCATAGATAGGGTGGGGGTGGGGGGATGTAATCACGGTTCCTGTTTAAACCATCTATGACCACTGTCGATCTTGTGTTTTAATTAATTAGTGGAATTTTCTGAAGACATGGAAGAAATTTCTAGTTGTGGGTATCGACTGTAAATGCCTAAAATCCAATTGAATATCTTATATTCATCATGTTTGATTCAAGTAGATTGCATATTATGAAATCGATGGATTGGTACTAATTAATCATGTAGAGTTGTATTCTTAAGGGTTTGAGTTCTAAATAAAGACTAATTTTTCTTGAGAAGATGTCCAGCACAGCACAGAGTGATTTCGTTTCTGCCATGGATGCTAGAATGAAGATGAACATGTTACAGAGAATTAACTCGTTTACATATTGAGGGTAAAATTGTACCTTTAAAACACGAGTGATCCCACACATGTAGAACATAAGTATTTAACGTTAGTTTTCTCTCTTTGGGATAGATTCACTAATATTTTCCGTCATGGGATAGATCCCCAACTAAATTAGTGAAAACGGGATATATTCCCAATTTTCCCAAAAATTTAAAACACGGTTCAAATGGACAAGTAAAAAAAAGTACGGGTGAAATAGCAAAAAAAAAATAACAAGGATGAAACTGGATTCATCCTGGCTTATACTTAAAAAATAGCAAGGATGAAACTGGATGCATCCTGTGTAAAATAAAAATAAGAAAAAAAATATTTGAAAATGGACATGATGAAACCCGGTTACATCCCGCCTATTTTTAAATTTTTGTCCATTTAAACAGTATCTTTTTAATTTTTGACTATTTAAACAGTATCAAAACCTAAGTGTCTTTTTCACCCAGGAATTGTTGATTTTGGTCTTTTTGACCAATTTTGTGAATTAAATTCTTGTGATAATGTCTGACTTAATGTATACTGTTGAGATTATTAGTCACGTGTTTGTAAGACCCGCCGAGGCTACACGTGAGGGGGCGTGTTGAGATTATTAGTCCCACATGGTTGGGTTATTTAAGATCCTGCGGTTTATAATCTGTTAGGGCCTCTCCACTCATTGCCAATTGGTTTTGAGTTGGATGCCCGTATTCTAATATGGTATCGTAGCAGTTATTTGTGTCGAGTCGGTTGACCGCACCTTTACTCGCGTCACCCGATTTAATTGTCCACGTGTTTGTAAGACCCGCCGAGGCTACACGTGAGGGGGCGTGTTGAGATTATTAGTCACGTGTTTGTAAGACCCGCCGAGGCTACACGTGAGGGGGCGTGTTGAGATTATTAGTCCCACATGGTTGGGTTATTTAAGATCCTGCGGTTTATAATCTATTAGGGCCTCTCCACTCATTGCCAATTGGTTTTGAGTTGGATGCCCGTATTCTAATATATACATTAAGTGATTTCAAATTGTTTGTAGCACGTGTGCCAAGACGCAAGACAAAGACGGCACGTTTATTCGTGTGTCGTGTCGTGGCCGTGGGCCATCTTTGTGCCTAGCTTTTGACTAGTAAAGCACAACACGGCACAACACGTTTAAATCGTTGGCACAGCACAACACGGCACATGGCACGTGAAGCACGCGACTTCGTGTGCCGGGCTGTGCCGGGCCGGCACGTTTTACACCTCTAGGAGGAATGAGATGTCCAATAGGGCCGGCCCATCCAGGACTGGATATAAGTGCAGATTGATAAAGACCTCTATGACTTGAAAATTATGGAGATCACTAATGGATGTCATTTCTCTGGCATGTCAAAAATTTCCCATGTTGAAAGAATATTCGGCTAGGTGATCGCCTCCCTGAGCCAACTTTTTTTTTTTTTTTTTTTTTTAGAAATAGTCACACATCCCGGTGCGCGGAGCCAGCCGACTGTACAGTTGCCCACCTAACTCAACTGATTTCCAGTTCATTTTCTGGTCCAGCAGGCTGAATGGATAAACAAGATTTTGCCTTGCCATTGGCTCCGCCTTTGGTCCCACGACTGGAGCCAGTAACAAAGTTAAAATTTATAATTTTACTAAGTATCAACCCGGCCGACGGCCGGGGCTCAACCTTTTTCGATTTTTTTGTTGTTGTTTGGTCGGATGGTTAATATTCTGTTGGAAACCAAGCACAAAAACAGATTACAGAAGAAGAAATCACAAACAGCTGAGTCGCGGACTAGGTCGCTATCTTTAAGGTGTTTCGCGACTCTGCCTCTTGATTGTGCTAGCAGTCGATTCTTTGTCGAAAAACCCTATGGGATAAAACAGCTGATACTCTCTTGTTCGATTTCTCTGCACTATGAGAAATCGAACCAACAACTACTCTTTCTTCACTTGCTCAGAACTCAAAAATAGATGAAAAACAATTGTATTTCATCTTCACCAGAAATTGTTCTTTTATAACTCAAAAAGAAATCAATACGGTTTTAATGAATATAAATTCGTAATTAGTGCTCACCGAAAATCCTCCATAACAGTCATAAAACTAGTAACAAGATAATTACCAAAAATTAATAGATTTAATTAGAGAGTATTAAGTACAAAAACCGTTTTGGAAATCAAGAGTTAAAACCTGCAAAAAATCAGTTTCTGAATCACCAGACCTCCCAAGACCCCCAAGGCCCCGCTCTCCCGAATTTTATTAAGTAATATAGATATATATAATATACCTAGTCAAATGTGTGGGGTGAGACTTGAAACCAAGTCTATAGTGTGGGAGCCCAAAATAATACCACCACACTATCTCTCTAAGTTTGATACAATATTACAAAACTATGTTTTTAAATATATATCCCAACAATCCCCCACTTATATTTTAAAAACATTGAGCAAGTGTTGTATAGTTGTGCATCTGCAAAGGTGCCTTTCGACTTGAACCCTCGCATAGTGTTAAATTTTCTAAGTACCATGTGACTAGAGTGACTTGCGTCTTGAACTCTAACTAATATTAGATTATTTAACACACACAACTATATCTAGAGTAAAGTCCTTAAGTTCGCACATTAAGGCCATGTGCTTATCCCTTTTTTAACGAACGGTCTAGAGAAGTGCCCAAGTTCTCATAGAAGGCGGCCACACCTTCACATCCGTATAGGTGAGTCTATCAAGAATACTTTTGTGTATCCCACTCTAACTTAAGAGCTATAGACATCATTAAGAGTTTAAACACTCAACCTGTTTCCCACTTCAGGATATCATGCTATGGGAATGCATGACTCTATCATATCATTTGTAACTTCGTCTAGTCCCTTTGAACCTATTTCTAGGTTGGGTATCCATTACAAATGACTCAACTTCTCACGGGAAAAAGTCCCATACTTTTAGAGATATTCCATACCTTTTCTCTTGCTAATCCTTTCGTCAAAGTATCAGCTATATTTCCTTCAGACCTTACATGATCTACTCGACAACACACCAGTTGTGAGAAATTCTCTAACTGTGTCGTGCTTTCGACGTATCTGTCGATTCTTATTGTTATTATAACAATTCTCTACTACTCCGATAGCCGCGGTACTATCGCAGTGGATCAAAGTGGCTGGTATCGGTTTTTCCCATACTGGAATGTCTGACAACAGACTCTTCACCATCTCGCCTCTTCACTAGCCGTCGCTAGTGCCATCAATTCAGCCTCCATCGTAGATTGGGCTATAATTGTCTGTTTCTTTGATCTCCAAGATACGACACCCCCGCAATAGTAAAAACATATCCTTTGGTGGCCTTGGAATCATCTCGAAAGAGTGTTCCAATTAGCATCGCTAAATCCTTCAAGGATCAGTGGATACCTCGATAGTGTAATCCTAGGTTTGTGTTTCTTTTCGGATACCACATAACTCTCAATCGCATCCCAGTGTTCCAAACTAGGATTACAGGTAAACCTGCACAGAACTCCCACTGCATATGCAATGTCTGGTCTAGTACAATCAGTTGCATAACGCAGACTGCCTATTATACTAGCATATTCCGATTGTCTAACACTTTCTCCAGTGTTCTTAAACAATTTCACACTAGGATCAAAAGGAGTACAAACAGGTGTATAATCAAAATATTCATACTTCTTCAGAATTTTTTCAATGTAGTGAGATTGATCCAAACAAATACAAGCAAACAATCACACACACATCATTCTCAGATTTATAGTAGATGCATTTGTCACCCTCATTTATTCTGAAGTTATTTGAAATCATTAAATTATCAAATTTCTCATGCCATTGTTTAGGAGCTTGTTTCAAACCATAAAGAGATTTTTCTAGCTTACATACTTTCTTTTCTTGTCCAGGAATTACAAAACCTTCAAAGTTGTTCCATGTAAATTTCCTCTTCTAGTTCACCATTCAAAAAAGCAAGTTTTAACATCCATTTGGTGAATAACAAGATTATGAGCAAAGAAGAACAAAGCAATCAAAACACGTATAGAAGTTAATCTAGTAACAAGAGAATAAGTATCAAAAAAGTCTACGTTCTCTCGTTGCCTAAATCCTTAACAACCAGTCTAGCCTTGTACTTATCTATTGTTCCATAAGGTTTGAGTTTCCGTTTCAAAACCCATTTACAACCTATAGGCTTACTACCAGGTGGTAAATCTAATATTCTCCAAGTTCCATTAGACATATGAGAATCTCATTCATTATCTACAACTTCTTGCCAGAAACTAGACTCTACAGAACTAAACGCCTCTTGTAAATTAGAAGGTTCTTCCTCTATAGCGTAAAATTCAAAATCGGGATTTTTATCTTTTGTCTCAGTCCTAGCTCTTTTCTCGCATCTAGGTTCAAAATCGTGATCCTAGTTTCTTCACTTATAGGTTCTTCTAATCTAGGTTCGTAATCAAAGACTAGGTAAAGTACTAGGTATTGAACCCCCACTATTACCCCCACTATTTCTAGATTTAAAAGGAAATCTCTCTTCAAAGAAATCAACATCAATAGATTCAATAATAACCTTATTATTAATATCAAAGAACCTATAAGCTTTACTGTTTTGAGCATAACCAATAAAAACACATTCATAAGCTCTACTTTCTAACTTATGTCTTTTAGGATCAGGTTTCCTAACAAAAGCTAAACAACCCCAAACTTTAAAATAAGAGACATTAGGTTTTCTATTTCTCCAAAGTTCATAAGGAGATATCATGGTTTTATTATTGGGAATGCGGTTCAAAACATGGCAAACAGTCAACAAACATTCACCCCACCAATGAGAAGCAGACACTTAACTAAGCAAACAAGCAACAGTCAATTCGGTAAGAGTACGGTTCTTTCTTTCAGCTTTTTACTGTTCATTTGAGGATTATATGGAGCAGTTATTTCATGTATAATGCCATTAGTTTGGTAAATTTAGGTAAAAGGAGCAGAATCATATTCAGTGCCTCTATCACTACGAAACCTCTTAATTTTTCTACCAAATTGATTTTCAATTTCAGCAATAAAGATTTTAAACTTTTCAATAGCTTCATTCTTATGGCTCAACAAATAAACATACGTATAATTAGAACAATCATCAATGAATGTCATAATATATCTCTTGCCATTTCTAGTTAGGATACCTTCATATTCACACAAATCGAATGTATTAAATCTAGAGGTTTGGATTCTCTTACTGATGATTTATGTGAGGTCTTGGTTATTTTTGCTTGACTACAATATTCACATTTTTCAAATTCATTTTCGAGAAAATTCGGGAGGACACCTAACTTGCTCATGTTATTTACTAACTTTTTACCCACATGACAAAGCCTACCATGCCAAACATTAAAATTGCAAACCATATAATGGAGAAGAACCAATTCTATTCATAGCATCAACATTAAGCTTAAACATTCCATCAGTAGCATAACCCTTTCCTACAAAATTCTTATTCTTAGTTATGGTGTAAATATCAGACCCAATAGTTTGATACAACCTAGCCTTGTTGAGAAGATAGCCGGAAACAAGGTTCTTTCTCATTTCTGGAGTGTGAAGGACATCTTTCAAAGATGAGTGTCTTCCCGTAAGTAAACTTCAACTCTACCGTACTGGAACCTTTCACCATAGTGCTGTGAGAGTCTCCCAACAACACTTTCTTATCCTTGGTTTCAGCATAAGTCTTAAACATGGACCTATCAAAACAACAATGACGCGAAGCACCACTGTCTATCCACCACCCATCGAACCACCAACCATGTAGAACTCTGGATCAGAGACCATGGAAATTATAACTTCACCCACAGCATTAGCTTGTGCATTATTCTTTTCCTTGTTAAACCCGCAATTCCTAGCCATGTGGTTTGGTTTACCACAGGTATAACAAAGAAACTCAGAATTGGAATTCTGTCCATTTTTCGATGGGTGTTGGTTCTTATTTTGATTAGGCCTTCCTCCTTTCTTTTGGTTCGGGTTAGGTTTCATATCCCTTTTCTTAGGTTTCAAACTCGGATGAGTCTTATTGTTAGAAACAATGAGAATCTCTTCCTTCTTATCTTGTTTCTGAGCTTCTTCCTCAACCCTGAGCTTAACAATCAAACTTTCAAGAGAAAATTCTTTAGTCTTGTGACGCAAGGAATTACGAAAATCTTTCCATCTAGGTGGTAACTTGTCAATCATTACGTAAACTTGAAATTGTTCATCGGGTTTTCATACCTTCGGTTAGAATTTCATGGGAAATTTTTTGAAGTTCATGAGCTTGTGCAACAACTGATCTATCATCCACCATTTGGTATCTCAAATACCGGCTCACAGCATACTTCTTTGAACCAGCTTCCGGTGTCATATTTTTTTCGTAATGCATCCCATACATCTTTAGCAGTTTCAAAAGTTGAATAATACTCATATAAATCATCAGATAATGCAGTAAGAATGTAGTTTTTGCAATCAAAGTCATGATCGACCCATTTGTCAATGGCCTTCTGTTTCTCCTCGGGAGTTTGAGAAACAACTTCTTTGGCACCACCGGTAGGAGGTGGATCACTAGCAGCAGCACCAGCAGCAACAGCCTTATCAGCAGCAACATCAGTCTTATCAGCAGCAGGTTCCAGGGTTCCAGGATGAACACTCGACACAATCATATGCAGCTTCATGAGTTTGAGATAAAAGAACATCTTCAGTTTCCATCTTCTGAAATGCAGCCCTTCAAATTTGAAAGGCTTGTTGGTATCATCAACGCGCTTCTTTTCAACCTCCATAGCAAAATCAAACACCTTAAAATTGTTGGAAACCAAGCACAAAAACAGATTACAAAAGAAGAAATCACAAACAACTGAGTCGCGGACTAGGTCGCTATCTTTAAGGTGTTTCGCGACTCTGCCTCTTGATTGTGCTAGCAGTCAATTCTTTGTCGAAAAACCCTATGGGATAAAACAGCTGATACTCTCTTGTTCGATTTTTTCTGCACTATGAGAAATCGAACCAACAACTACTCTTTCTTCACTTGCTCAGAACTCAAAAATAGATGAAAAACAATTGTATTTCATCTTCTCCAGAAACTATTCTTTTATAACTCAAAAAGAAATCAATACGGTTTTAATGAATATAAATTCGTAATTAGTGCTCACTTTGAAAATCCTCCATAACAGTCATAAAACTAAGAATAAGATAATTACCAAAAATTAATAGATTTAATTAGAGAGTATTAAGTACAAAAACCGTTTTGGAAATCAAGAGTTAAAACCTGCAAAAAATCAGTTTCTGAATCACCAGACCTCCCAAGACCCCCAAGGCCCCGCTCTCCCGGATTTTATTAAGTAATATAGATATATATAATATACCTAGTCAAATGTGTGGGGTGAGACTTGAACCCAAGTCTATAGTGTGGGAGCCCAAAATAATACCACCACACTATCTCTCTAAGTTTGATACAATATTACAAAACTATGTTTTTCAATATATATCCCAACATATTCTCCCACAACATTTTATTCATTATCAAAACTAATTAGGTTAGAACTGTCAAATTAGGTCGTGGCCTCTTAAACATGCCCTAATGTTTTGCTGATCGTGCCAAATTATCAGGGGCTTACAGCCCCGGCCGTGGAACCTTAAACATAACCTAATATTTTGTTGGTTGTGTCAAATTAGTCGGGGCTTATAGCCCCGGTCATGGCCCCTTAAGCATGCCCTAATGTTTAGTTGGCCTAAGCCCCGGCCGTGACCCCATAAATTCTTTAAATATATGACATTAGCGAAAATTTAATTACAATAGGAAATCGAATTATATTAGGACCGACTCGAGCCTATAGATGGTCGGGGCATGCGGCCCCAATGCTTTGTTGGTTAGGTAAAACCAGCCAGATTAGCGAATCTAGTATCAAGCAATGTCTGCATATTAAAATTAAATGTGATTAATTAGGTTGAAACCTATGGGATTGAGCGAATAAGTTAGCCAGGACCTGCTGCCCCGGTGTTTTACTGGCTTGGTCAAATTCGTGGATTAGAAAATCTAAGGTCAAAGGTAATTGCCAAATTAAGATTAGCCGTGATTAGGTTAAAAAATCTAGAGAGTTGAGCCTTAAAAAATGTTTTGTTGGTCTGTTTAAATTAGTCGTGGCTCATTAAATTCGATGGAAATTGGTATTTGGCATTAAAGTATTTGGAATTAGATAAGGACCCAGCAATTTGAATCTCATTCGAACATTAAAAGCACTTGCACCAAACAATCAACAACTTCATCTATCTTCTAAGCTGTACGAACGGGTCCAAGGGCATAGCTCAGTGGTATCACATCAACCCCAATAAGGAGGAAGTTAGGGGTTCAATTCTCGTCGTCGTAAAGGTTTGTAATAGATTAGTTGTATAGTGGGTTTAGCCTCTTTTTGCTGAGGGTGTGCATCTTCTATTTTTTGTTTTTCTTTACTTCATACTGTAATTTTTCTTCTTTCTCTCTTTGTCCTTGTTTTCCTGTTGTATAAATAACCAAAAAAAATTATCGAATGACAGAAGCGATTTACATAAGGTTTCGAATTTGTATTTTTACAAATTGCTGCTGCATGAAAAGCCTAACTGCTCTTAAACCTGATATTCTTATGACAACAATACTGTCGGCACTATGAAACTAAATTATTCAATGGAGCTTGACGAAATATACCTGTTGTTTGTTTTGGGTGATTAAAAGAGATGTTTATGATGATTTTGTTAATGGAGAAGTGGGAACTCTCTTAGGTTTTTCTCACTCTATGTTTTCATTAACTTAGAAGATGATAATTATTTTCTCTTTCTTTACTTGGTCAATATAAGACCCAAGCAAAGAGTTACATGTGGACTTCTCCTGTCCATACAACTTCTATTACAAAGAAGATGCATATCGTCATGACTAAACAGATACATTGTCATGACATTACAGGAACATTGCATAAACTCTCAACAATCTCCTCCATAATGTGATGTTCTTCTACTCCTAGTAGTTCACGGAAATGTTGAAATTTAGTTTTGGGAAGTGCCTTGGTGAATATGTCCGCCAATTGCTCTTCCGTCTTGCAATACTTGAGTTCTATCTTACCATCTTCAACCGCTTATCGAATGTAATGATACTTGAATTTAATGTTCCTTGATCTACAATGCTCCACCGAATTTTTGAACATAGCAATTGCTGATTTGTTGTCACAAAAAATTACGGTGCTTTCTTCTTGCTTCTCTTGAATGCCTTCCATTATTCTTCTTAGCCATACAACATGAGATGTAGCTATTGATGCCGAAATGTACTCCGCTTCCGCTGTGGATTGAGCTACGGTTTCTTGCTTCTTCGATGCCCATGTGAATATACCCGAACCAAGAGAAAAAACATACCCCGATGTACTCTTCATGTCATCAATACATCCTCCCAAGTCGCTATCACAATAGCCAACTAATTTGACATCCAAATTTCTTGAATACATGATTCCAAAATTCATAGTTCCTTGAACATACCTTAACAACCTCTTTGTCGCGCCAAGATGTAAATGACTAGGTGAACTCGTGAACCTAGAAAGCATACTTGAAGCAAACATGATTTCGGGTCTTGTGTGTGTAAGGTACAACAAGTTTCCAATAAAGCCTCTATAGTAAGCCTCGTCAACTTTTCTTCCTCCATCATCTTTCTTGAGTTTCTCATTCACTACAAGTGCTGTAGATGTGGGGTTGCAACTAAGCATACCAAATTTCTTCACCACCTTTTCGGCATACTTGCTTTGAGAAATGAACACCCCATCTTCACTTTGATGAACTTCTATACCAAGGAAGTACTTGAGCAAACCCATGTCACTCATTTCATATTTCATCATCATTTCTCTCTTGAATTGCTCAATCATGTGAGTATCATTACCCTTAAAGATAAGATCATCAACATACAAGGAAACGATGAGAATAAACGTACCTTTTGTCTTCACATATAGTGTAGGCTCACTTTTGCTTTTGTTGAAGTTTTGCCTTTTGAAGTATCCATCTATCTCATTATACCAAGCTCTTGGTGCTTGCTTGAGGCCATACAAAGCTTTCTTCAACTTGTACACCTTATCTTCTTCTCCTTCCACCATAAAACCTTGTGGTTGTTCTACATAGACCTCTTCTTGGAGTTCTCCATTCAAAAATTCCGATTTGACATCAAGTTGATAAAGTAACCAACCTTTTTGGTAAGACATAGCAATCATGGCTCTAATGGTGTCAAGACTAGCAACCGGTGCAAAAGTCTCATTCTAGTCGATGCCGGGTTGTTGTGAGTATCCCTTTGCCACCAACCTTGCTTTGTGCCTTTGAACCGATCCATCCGCATTGTACTTCATCTTGTAGATCTATTTAACACCAATAACTTCTTTGTCACTTGGCCTTGCTACCTTCTCCCATGTATCATTCTCGTCTTCTTCTTCCATAGCTTTTATCCAAACTGGTTCTTTTCATGCTTCTTCAAAATTTTCCGGTTTGACCGTACAAAAGTTGCTTCTTTCATAAACTTCACTCAACCTTCGTAACTTCTTTGGTGCCGATGGTGGTGATGTTGATGCACTAGTACTTGGAGATGCTATTTGTCTTGTATTTGGAGGTGTTTGAGGTAGTTCTTCCTCATTTTTTCCACCTTCTTCAACTTCATTTGTTGCTGAATTTTCTTGCTCTTCATCAACAATAATGGTTCTCTTATCAATTTTACATTCTTCCCAATTCCATGAAGCTCCTTCATCAAATAACACATCACGGCTTGTGATCACTGTGTTGCTCTTCAAGCTATACAACCTATAACCTTTTGATTAGGGTTATAGCCAATGAATATACACTTCTCACTTGATTCATCAAGCTTCGTTCTCTTCACCTTTGGAATTTGAGAATAAAACACACTACCAAAAACTTTAAGATGCCTTATCGATGGTTTTCTTCCACCCCATGCTTCAATTGGAGTTTTATCCCATACGGCTTTTGTTGGACACCTATTCATCAAGTAGACGGCGGTGTTAACGGCTTTGGCCCAAAACACTTTTGGCATACCCTTCTCATGAAGCATGGACTTCGCCATCTCCATCACGGTTTGGTTCTTTCTCTCAGAAACACAATTTTGTTGAGGAGTATAACCCACGATTAATTGCCTTTCCAAGCCTTCATCTTCACAAAATTTATCAAACTCTTTGTTGTTGTACTCTTTGCCTCTATCACTTCTCAAAACTTTGATGTAGTGAACACTTTGCTTTTCAACAAGGCTCTTGAACTTCTTGAAGATGCTAAAAACTTCGGATTTTTGCCTCATGAAGTACACCCAAGTCATACGACTAAAATCATCAATGAATAAGATAATGTATCTATTACCTCTATGAGTTGGTGTCTTCATTGATCCACACACATCGGTATGTACCAAACCAAGAAGTTCTTTTGCTTTCCATGCTACACCTTTTTGGAATGGTTGGCGATGTTGTTTCCCAAGTGCACAACCTTCACATATTCCATCCTTGTGGTTGATATGTTGTGGAAGTCCTTGCACCATGTTCTTATTGGAAAGCACCTTGAGACTATTGAAATTCAAATCCTCAAGTCTTTTATGCCATAACAATGTTTCATCAATGGTTTCCATCCTCAATGCAACATTCTTTTACTTTTCAAACACAATTGGAAAGCTTATATTCTTCTCCATCTCTTCATGACTTGTCTCTTGTTCTTGTGCTTCTTATCATAAATGGTACAATATCCATCTTCAAAATGAACCGCGTACCCAAGCTCCACAAGTTTCCTAACACTAAGCAAATTTTGTGCCAAATATGGAACATATAACACATCTCTAATGTATTTTGATCCATTGATAGTTTGCACGCAAATTGTACCTCTTCCGTTAGCTTGAACTATGTTTTCATCCCCCATCTTCACTAGAGAATTTATGGATGTATCCATATCAACAAACAAGCTCTTCACACCGGACATATGAGTAGTACAACCACTATCCACAAACCACACTTCACTGTTGGAAGTTTCTACGGCACTTTGACAAGCATAAAACAAGTTTTGTTTTCCTTTTTCTTCTTTCTATTCCACTATACCGGCATGTTCATCTCCTTTGTATCTACAATCCTCCTACAAATGTCCATACTTCTTGAATGATGACATTGGGGTTTCCCTATGTTCCAATAATTCTTCTCCAAATGACCATTCTTCTTGCAAAAATTGCATTTTTTGGTACTTGTTGAGAATCACTCTTTGTGTAGTTGTTGGAATTAGCTACTCCTTTCTTCCATTTTCCCTTTCCTTTGAAGTTAGATAAAGCATCACCCTTGTACTCATTTTTCTTCATTGATTTCAAGTTCATTTTCGATTGAAATGCACTTTCAATCGACTTCTCGGGGTATAGAGACGCCCTTTCTTCATAGACTTTCAATTGAGACCATAACTCTTGCGACTCCAATGTAGAAAGATCTTTTGTTGCTTCCAAAACCGCCACAATGGGTTCAAATTTTTCCGGTAAGCAATTTAAAATCTTCTCACAAATTCTTTTTTCTTCTAGGTTTTCACCACACATCAATATTTGATTAACAATTTCAATAACTCTAGAAGAAAACTCATTCAATGTTTCATTATCTTTCATATGTAGATTTTCATAATCTCTTCTATATGATTGAAGTTTCAACTCTCTTACCTTCTTGTTTCCTACATACTCCTTTTGAAGAATATCCAAAGCTTCTTTAGCTTTAGGAAAATGAATTACTCTTGGTAGAATAGTGTCTCCAACTCCTTGTTGAATGTACATGGATTCTTAGCATTCTTCTTCCTACTCTCCTTAAGTAAATCCTTTTTTTTGTTCTACAGTTGATGTATCTTGAATTTCATCATACCCATTTTGAAAAATCTCCAAAACATCTTGAGACATGAATAAGGACTTCATCTTGATGGACAAAAAATCATAATTTTCTCCATGAAAAATTGGGATTGAAGGTTGTTCAATATAAAGGTTTGAGTTGTTAGAACTTTCCATTGATTGGGTTGAAGATTGATTGAAGAAATTGGGTTTTTTCTTTTCTAGATCTAGTTTTTGAAAACTTTTAAATCTTGCTGATTTTTTTGATTGGTTGGGTGTTGATTGATTTTTTCCTATTACTAAGATCAGATTCGATTGATCTTGGCTCTGATACCAACTGTTGTTTGTTTTGGGTGACTAAAAGAGATGTTTATGATGATTTTGTTAACGGAGAAGTGGAAACTCTCTTAGGTTCTTTCCACTCTCTGTTTTCATTAACTTAGAAGATGATACTTATTTTCTCTTTCTTTACTTGGTAAATATAAGACCCAAGCAAAGAGACTTCTCTTGTCCATACAACTTCTATTACAAAGCAGATGCATATTGTCATGACTAAACAGATAAATTGTCATGACATTACAGGAACATTACATTAACTATCAACAATATCGATAAATCAAACTCCAATCAAATCAAAAAAAATCTAGCGCAGGAATTCCTATTGATATGAAGCAAAGTCTTTATGCATCTTTGCTGTTCGAATTAGGAAACCTAGATATTTACGGGACCTAATAATATTAGGAAACCAAGGGAATCCGACGCTCGAAAACTATTAAAGGGAACGTAAAAATATCAGGAAATCAGGGGATCCGACGCACCAAAATATCCCTCGCCTAACGCACGATCCGAGCGGCAGGAAATCGATGGTCGGATTTTTCAGTCTACACAAACAACACTTCTTTTTATAATATATATAGACTAGGTATCACCTGGGCCTTACGGCCCCGGCTCAACCTCTCATGATAGTTAATGTATCCAAATAATTAATATTTACCTTCATTTATATTTATTATCCCTTATTAGTTTAAAGCTTAATCATTGTTACTGAATACCGAAATAGAGAAATCAAACGAACAAATGGGTGTTGGAAACCATAAGTTAGTTTAGCTTAGTAAGTAGTAATGATAATGAAATAGTGATAACTTAGACCCTTAATTATCTTCACATGATATTTTTAATTCACTGAAGATACTACTCTTTGTGAATTTACAATAATCTCAATCTTGAAAATGAATATTATAAGACCGTTTATGATGTGGTGCATTTCATGAAATACATGTCAATAGTAAAAAACAATATAATACCGTCTCATTAAATACCAAAAATACATCTACATTATAAGAATAAAAAGTGTTTCACGAAATACATGCAAATAGGAAAACAAATAATGTAACATTGTTTCTGCGCTTATCACCCAAAGATTGGTATATATATTCTTCAAGAAAAAAAAATTGTATAATATTAGGTCGTTTTTTTTAAGGAAGATAACAGATTATTACATACTTAACATTGCATATAATAGCACTTCGTTTTGAATTAAGTTTTAACAATAAACCATATTTCCTCAACATACATAAATAGACAGGTGTGAAAAGGCTTGATATTTAAAAGACAATACGACATGGGAAACTAACAAACAAAAAAACTCAATGAGTAATATAATTCTATATAAAGTTTTGCAGAAACTCATTAACAAAATTGAGAATGAAATAACCCTTATAAAAGATCAAATCAATAATTCCCAACAAAGAATTAATTAAAAGTCCTAGATAAGTACATATTCATGCCTATTGTGGTCTCCGTTGGTACATATATTACGTTCGACCAAGAATTTAGTAGTATATGTTGATTAAAAAACACATGAAAACAACCATAAAGTTGATTGTAAAATGTAGCATGATATAACCTTTTAATCATATTCGACTTCTGCTAATCATTTATCCCGAAACAAAATCTTTATGTCTCTGAATTATGCTTGAATTCCCATATACTCTCTCTTCGGTTTTATTTATTATAAGACCTTCTTTGACTATTTTCATTCTTTATCGATCTCAAATTGTGTCCATATTTACATTGTATTTTTTTGTGGATGTTCTTTGAACTTCAACATCATATGTTCTTATTTTTTTCTTTTTAATCTCCGTTCATCTTTGTAATAATATTTCCCAAATTCTTAAATTTGTTCTTCATATTCATGGTTTGGGAAAAAACTCTTATTATCACGCTCTCTATATATCGGTTGTATTACTTGTTTTCCTAGGAATGAAATCGCTTATCCGTCTAATTTTTTAGTATTTTCTTCTTCAAAATAAAATCTGAAATATAGAAATTTTTTAGTGTTTTCCTTTCGCGTTTTTGTCATCTATTTTCGTTGTACATGTATATGATCCTATTGTAATGATGTTTTATCCAATACTTTTTCTTGAACTCATTGACCTCTGGTATATCCAAATTGACAACGCTCTAGATGCAGTAGTCGTAGCTAATGCAAGTGTAATTGTTGCAAGGTGTAATTGTATATCAGGTGAATTAATAAATGCTAATTTAAAGACGTGATGTGGTTAATTAGTAACAGGCCACTAACGTCGAAAATCTCTTACAAATGTTCCAAAGAACAATGGAAATTAATCAGAGTAATTGTGTGCTCGTCTATGACACCCTTTTCTATTGAGATGCTTCATTCCCTCAGTTGAGTTACCTTCATATGAACTCCCCTATTTTACCAACAATATAAGATTAATTATCAATTTATTAAGGGGTCTTAGTTCATAATTCAGACACGTCGAAGAAGTTAATTGCTCGTGGTCCTCTATATTACCCGATACTAAGCTTAATATAACTTTTTAAACAAAGCTACTTACTTTATCTTCGTTGACTATCTCTCTCTTCTGAAATTCGTCGGACCCTTTTTGACCATTGACTGCTACCATAGTAATACTTGAAACAGATTTCAATCTCTGAATGCGAGTAACAATACCATCAATTATATGTATCTTATGAAAAATTAAAAGGTAGTTCGGTTCTTAGGAAGATAGAATGTAGTGTCGTTCACTTTTTTCGATGCATTTTTAAAATCTATGAGATTAAATTTATGTTCCAAAAAGCCTGATCCGCCATTTTCTAGTAGATTTGTAGTCATGTTTGTTTGCAAGTGCTTCAGAAGAACCAAAAACAAAAATGCTTACCCATTTAATAACTTGTCATTTGTAATGATGCTTCTTGAACACTTACATGGCATTGAATACAACACCTTATAAAATTAAAGTGACTCGGTGTTCTTAATAGCATTTGGTTAATTGTTGAAAATTCAGCCACAAAATTTCACCTAAAAGAAAAAACTAATTATTGACTAATCTACTAATGTATGATCTCGATGACTCAAAATCCTGCTTCACATGAAAAAGCTCTAGCTCATCTTCTGCAGCTCATTGTCTTTTTCTATATGTTTCTTCTATCATATGCAAGAAATTTGACCTACTTTCGGTTTCCCCTCTACTTTTGTCAACATAATCTCAAACATCAAAAAGAAAAAGAAAAGAAAAGAAAAGAAAAATCATCAAAATCTTACAACGAATTGAATCTCGAAATCTGGTGGACCAGTCATTGACAATTCCGGTTGATAAATCTGAATTAACCTATTTTTCAAAATTAGGCAAAAATGTAAAACACAAAACGTTATAGTCAACAATTTCAAACTTCCCTTTAAGGCAGATACATTAAATCTTTCGATGGAGTATACATTCCCTTCTACCAACTGGGTCTCGAATATTTCTATCGTGTCCGTTGGTACCTTTGCATGGATGTGTTTTCTGCCATTTTCAATAAACATATTTGAGCATAACCATTAAATACCCTATATAATTCAAGAGTTATGCATCAACATAGGAGATTTTATTACCTTTTCATCCATTAAGTGCAGTTCCACACTTCCTTTGTCTTTCGATTTCCTGATTTATAGCTCTTTAAATATTTTCCCTGACAACCTTCTAACAAACTCGGTAAGGATCTAGGTCATCAAAAAAAGCATAGGCCATGTTTCCCACTATTTTTTCTGTTGAAAATATCGTAGGAAGAATTCTAATAAGTAAATCTTTAACCTACTTGTTAAAGTATAATATTTATGTGCATAAGAATGATCTAGCAAGAAGTCATATGTGATGAAGAAGATGCAAAAGGAGCGAACTATGTTTAAAAAGAAGACTAAGTAATTTCTCAGAAACTGATTCTTACATTGAGCGAATTATGATTTTAAGATAGAGCTTTTAGATGGTTAGATTCTGATTTTATGTTGATTTTGTGAATCACTAACAGAGCTTGGAATATCTTACTTTGTTTATTGAGGGACACTTAAGATCAACCTTTTGAATGGTCAGTGTCAAATTTTTATTTACCATTTGACTGTCTTGTAAAAGTTCAGGATACCCACCTCTTCATAAGACCTATCACTATGGTGAGGGATCTTTCATAGATATCCCCTATTTGTAGCGAAATCCAACTACTATGGTCTTCCACATTGCTTTAGAGTAGTCATATCTCTCGAACTACACTTCAAAGTTGATCACATCCGATCCACCTTGTAGCTAAGGGAAATCACACAGATACTCGCCCACGGGATTTTCTACTTTACTTGAAACGAGTATCCGTGCGATACTCAACGGTTTCTAGTTTTTACTATTTTATGCTAACACTTCTCTTTTTCACTGTTTTATTTTACTAAAACTCTTTTTACGAATCTTTGAGTATCCACTATGTTTCCAACTTTCCATGTTGTTTAGCTATGGGATGCCTTTTTCCCATAGTGAGATGACTTTTAGATGCATTTCGTTACGCTTCGAATAAGGTATAGCTAAGGGATATCCCTTACAATAGTTCTTGACCTAATGCCGACCAATTTGAATATCTTATTAGTACACCAAGTAAAAGGTGATCTTATATAGCGCACATGCCATATAAAGTATACCCATGCCTATATTTTGCTAAATTAGAATCATAAGTAGAAGTAACCAAAAATAGATTAAAAAAACACATCAGATAGATCGTGAGTAAATTTGAAAATTACACATTCCTTAACAATGTTTTTCACAATGAATAACACATCAGGAGAATGACATCTACATGATGCAACCATTTTGAATCGTACCCAATATTCCTGTTCCAAACAAACACTTTATATTTGCTAAATAAATAGAACAAAACACATAAAAAAA
Organism: Papaver armeniacum; assembly: GCA_023531295.1. Lineage (NCBI taxonomy): Eukaryota > Viridiplantae > Streptophyta > Magnoliopsida > Ranunculales > Papaveraceae > Papaver > Papaver armeniacum. The sequence continues at coordinate 124,413 of JAJJWW010012474.1, forward strand.
AGAATAGAAAAATTTGTAAAACCAATTAAAGTCGATTAAAATAAAAAAGCTAACCTAACCATGGACCGTGATATATAGGAGGTTGCGCTTCTGGCTCATTATCGAATAAAGTTTCATCAAAGTTCCAACGTTGTGGCTGAAAATATAAGTTCATGGAAGGAGTCAAGGATTTAACTGAATATCCTTTTAAGAAGTATATCATGCAATTCATACCACCACAGTTTAATAGACTTGATAATAGAAGAGAGTAAGTGCTAATTTTACTAAAACAAACTTGATGAGAAAGCACATAGCAAAATTTTGCCCCTTTCCTTGTGCAGAGGTAGCAACAGCTACGCAATTTGAACAGTAATATTGGGTCCTGCAATTTGACAAAAATGAGCCTTCAGAGAATGAGCCTTCAGAGAGCCTTACAATCTGATAAATATTCTGCCTTTATATACCTATACACTGGTAAAGCATAGAAGGTTATAGGTTTTGGCTTATTCAAATAACTACGTCATCTGTGGGAGTCGAACCTGCAACTGCATGGTAAAGACCATGTGCTCTACCATTTGAGCTAAAATAGCAACTACACTTGGATCTGTTTGTCTAAAAGATTTAATAACAGGAGGTGATATCAAGAAGAGATTGTACCTCACAGCATGCTTCATGTACGCTAATAGCAGATCCGAGTTCTATACTGCAGTGCTAAAGTTACCAAATATTTATTAAAAAAACCTCATATGAAGCTTACCTTGCCAGCTTTTCAACCTTATCTTGAAGAATGAAAACATCTGATGTTATCATTGAGTGCTTCTGACAACCAAAAAGCATGCACTATACAATAAGGAGATTTTTAGATAAGAAAAAGACATCCTTAAGAAATATAGAAAAATGAAACTCTAGTGTTCTAGAAACCTGTATCAACATATAAAGAATTAATTGCTCACTGGCCATAATTTAGAATTAATGCTTACTATTCTGATAATTTAAAATAGTTACCTAGTCATTTATTGATCCGAAACTATAAATATTTAGGACCAAAATATTCTCGATCCCATTGTTCATGGGCATTCTCGCTTTAAATGCACTCTATCTTAAACGTATGATGCTCCAAAAGTAAGAAAATATATCATTCGACACGGATGTTTTGGCTCCTTTGCATCAAGAATTCCTAATAGTTTTTTCAAAGAGATATCATGATAGACGTATTTGACTAAGATGGAAGCGACATCCCTGGTTAAGAAACCATGATAAAATCCACATTCCAGGAAATTATAAATGCACATGAAATCTTTATATCGTCAATAATAATAGGGTTTAAAAAAAAAGATTGAATGTTGTATAACTTCTAACAATGCAAATTCAAGTCCTTTCGTATCCTTGCCATGACTCAAAGTAAATAAAGCAAGATATATAGAGACATGCCCCAGCCCACCATGCATTTCATATCCCACTAATATGTTAATTATTCCCCAACAATTTCGAGAAAGCAAGGACCACTCGTAGCACACTTAATGGCAGTAGGAAACTATGTATAGAGACGTGTACTCTAATTGTCTACATATATCGTCAAAAACCCAGGTAAACTGTCTCACGATATCGATTGCTCCTTAGTACCACTTCCTTATTGTTTCCCCTGGTGTCCAAGTAACAGCCAGGACCTGTTCCAGCAAATATATGAATATATCAAAATATTTTATGAATCTAAAGGCTAGTTTGGTATTGCTGTGAATTTTAGAAAAGCGCTTTTTGTCTTGTCTTTGTCTTTGTGCGTTCTTTGTCTTTGTCTTTGGAAATAAATCGCATGACGTTTGGTAAACTATAATTTAAAAGCATTGTGCAATTAACAAACCGTAAATTCTGTTTGGTAAACCGGGTATTTAAAAGTCTTTGGTGATGTAGTTAATGACAAAAATAGACATATTTCAAAAATTAGTTTTAATACAATTTTATTATAATAAATTATATTTCTAATTTTAATATATTTAATAAAATATAAGCAATATTTTTTTTAATTGTTTTTATTATTTAATTAAAAATTTATGATTATGGTTTGCTATGAAAATATTATTATTTTAATATTTTTTTCCAAAAAAAATATTTATTAAATTAATTATTTTTTTCATTTTAATATTTATTAATTTTTTTATTATTTTATATAATAATTTTAATTATTATTGTATTTATTATTTTAAATAAAAAATGAAAAAATAGAGAAATAAAATGAAATTAGAATTATAATGTTAAATGTACAATATTTGAGGGTAAAACTTGTCTTTATAATAAATTAACAAGGTTAAAATAGAGAATCAGTTAAATCGAATTATGTGGGTCCACAACCTTTTTTCCAAGCTTTTAAAAGCTAGTCTTTGAGTAGCTTTTTAAAAGCAGGCCTAAAATGAAAGTGCTTCTCTCCAAAAGCACTTTGAATTTTTTTTACCAAACACAATTTTTGGTAAAAGTTTGTTACAAAGTGCTTTTGGTTGAAAAAAAACAATCCCAAACGGGGCTTAAAATTATGATATGGGTATGCAGATAATTGAATACCGCCATATATTACATCAAACCTCTCTAAAGAGTTCACATGAGGTGGCGAAAGGAAACAAAATTGAACTTAATGAGTCTGCAGTAATGACATATATCATATTCCACTGCTGGTACATCACCCACTGGGAAATGAAGCTACACTTTTTGGGTCTGATGTTTTATTTTGTGATACGAGAACTTAATGAGTCTGCAGTCACACATACTATGAACATTGAGATTGACATTAAGAAAATTAACCTCAAGCTTTTCAACAGGGAACATGTCGTGATGACATTATTCCACCATGTTTTTTGGCTGCTATTCCTTCACTCCAAAATCGAAGCTTGTCATCTGCAACTCATTTATTCTGAACATGAAAAAAATATAGACAGATTTAGGAGCTAATTACATCCAAGTATGACGTTTAAAACTTCAACGACATTGATTTATCGTTTAAGATTTCGATAATTTTTCTTGCCAACACCATTACTTTCTCCTTCTTCTGATCCAGTGAAGAAACAACCACCAAAAACATCCACAATTAAACCACAAAAAATATAGAATACATCACCACTTCTAAATCAACATGCGTAGTGTTGTTCAAAGGGTTTTGGGTGAATTAACCAAGTATAGTATGAACATTGTGATTTAAAGAAAGCTGCGCCCGAATTTCCTATCTGACCCTAGTCATTGGGCCTGGAAGCTGCAATCTACTTGCCAAGTTTTCTATCAAGCCTAAAGAATAATAACACTTAGGGGAGAAGTTTTGTAAAGTCAACCATCTAACCATACTGCAACCATCTGAATGGTCTAAAGTCAACCATCTGAATAGTCTAAATAATAACACTTAGGGTTTTGGTTGACTTTAGACTACACCCGAATAATCTAAATTCAACCATCTAACCATAATGCAAAACTTCTCAACGACGATAAAATGTGTAAGATTAAGCTCATACCTTTGGATTAGCAGGGTTTTCAGAATCATCAGGAGCAAGTCATCCTATTGCAGTTTCACCAAAATTTGCAATTAAAGTTTCAGTATTGCAAACAAAGGCACATTACTTTGAAACTCGCCAAGCAATGCTCCAACAATGAACTTCAATTTGAAAAAATCAAGTTTCAGTCCACTGGAATCCACCTTCATACGTGATAAGAAATGAGATTTGGTACTGCGGAAGAAGTAAACTAGAGCAGAAGAACCAAGTTAGATTAGATGCACCAAAACATGCGTAACCATAAGGACCCTCTGCCATCGGGAATCAAATCCATGACCACATTGGTTAAACCCGTGTGCTATTCCAGCTGAGCTGAGATGGAAAGTGGCTATACATGGAAATAAATGGTGTGGTGAAACAATCGGACTCATTATGACTTCAACCAACATCACAAAATCAGTCTTAGCGCATCAACATGAACTTATTTATCAACCGAAGGATCTGAACACTTCGGCAATTCCATTTAACAAAATTAATTACGGGTTCACAATTGGTAATGGAATTGTGTTAAAGAACAACCAATTCATAACAACACATGGAATTTCGACCTATTATAACTAATAAAATGACCTTTGCGAGTAGTGAAAATGACTTAACACGAAATTGTGTCTGGCCAAGTTTCAGGGATTTGATGGCCCGGAAAAATTTATGTCGAATCAAGGGAGCTCTTTCTCGGAGATGGTCCAAATTCCCAGCGTTGCAAATGTGGAATACTTGTGGAACTTGGTCATTGGTAGCACAATAGGAAACAAAGAGGCCAGACGGAGATATTGTCATAGATGATGGTTAACTTCTTTTCACCAGACTTTTGTTGCCCACAGATACCCTTTTATTTTTAGGGGCACATTGGAAACATATATCCGACTTGCCAGGCACCGTAGGATTAATATGAAGTAGAGAAATAAAGAAAGAATTGAATCATAGAATCTAAATTTCTCAAGCTATTTCCACAAACATTGTACAGGCAACACAGTTCATCTCTTCGATTAATAACTTATTTTTGCCGAACAAAAGAAGGAGAAAATGTGAATCAACGCAATCAAAAATTCTGACCTTTTTTCTCTTTGTTTTGAAGGAAGAATTCTTCTTCTTCTCTACTGGTTATGTGATCTTCGGGTTCTTATTCTTCTTAATCATCAACTGGATGTATGAACATAAAGGTGAGAAGCATGAACATAAAGGTGAGAACATCAAAATCATTGATGTCAATATCAAGTAAAAGTGTCCACACTCAGGTGGGAGGGTAACAAAAAAATTTAATCACCATAAATAAAGTATTTATATTCATGTGGGAAGAATGTATTTATATTTTTGTCAAAACTATTGCTTTGTCAACACCATAAATGCCAGCATCCTCTTTCAATATGTTTCTGGCGACAAAAAAAAAAACAAACTCAAGTTTCTCGACAATCATCATTGAAACGAATGTGTAAACATATATAAATCCTCGATGTAGTTGCCTCTAATGAATGTAGCAGTTGTTTGGTGCCCAAAACATAGAATAGAATAAAGTTTAGACATTTAGTGTAAGTACCTGAACTACTTGGAGAACTTTAGATGAACTTCTCGGAGAACTATATCTGAGATGCTTAAAGTAACCCTAGGCTCGTCCAAATAAGATGCATTTCTTGTTTCTACGGTGCATAATATACGAATAACATTTCAAAATAACAATGCATATAATCGAAACATACACCGATTTTAGATTGCATATGGTAGCATCAACACATAGCATCGACAACACATGACATGGAATAGGAAGTACTTATTTCCGTCTCATCGATTTTAGGCATCTAATTTGAAAATTGCATGCTCTCATGAATACTTTATAGCTGGTTAGATACAACTATACTAAGTCGCAGTTAGTTAAGCACTATGGGAGGGCAGTAGAGTTACCATTCTTTTTTCCAAGATTTGTTGAAGCGGCCAAAGGATCCTCAAGCTTCAAAAATTACATTTTGCTTTAGCCTAACCAGATCTAGATTTTAAAATACTTGAATCCACCTTCTATCTTTGTAGTCCTCTGTCCTTGTTTCACTTATATAAGAAAGTAGTTTCTGATCGAAACCTCCTAAATATGATATTTCGCCTATGTAGAGATGAAATCTTCATGGGAAAAGATACCAACTAAAAGATGAAAATCTCCCAAATGAGAGTTATTTCAAGATTCCCACATATACAGAAAGCAATTATTTACCCTTTGTATCTCATCCAGGGTACAGGTAAAATATCACCCTTAAAAGAAAAGAGTCATAATGAACTACGGGGTTTACATTTTATTCTACAAATACCCACAGTTAAGGGATTCATCTTACTATGTCTAGCATAGACAACATAAGCATGAGAAAATTAACGTTGAAAATAAATATTTGCATTGGTAATAACATGAGAGTATGCATGAAAAACTTAACCCTTCTGCCAGGTAATGCTACTAACCGTATATTCATTTGTTAATAATCGTACTAACCTTCATCACACCAACATATACGTCATAAATATACATGTTTCCAGTTTCTCATCAAAGTGAAGCCCAGGTGTTCATGCACAATATTTTCATTCTTCAAATATGCCAAAGCTGACACTTGTGGGTTGCACTTGCACAACCGTGATTCAAACCCCCATATCGAGACAACATCGGAGTGGTAAACACTAATTAAAGTCGTATAATAACCAAATTTAACAAAGACAATTAAACAAATTATAGCATCAAAACCCTAAATACTTAAGAGTGATACTGACCTCTACTAAAATATCAATAAGATGCCTGTTGAGCTTGTTTGACATAGGGAAACTTAAGAATGTCATCAGAAAATTTTACATTTAAATGGCTGGCTAAATCAAGGCTTAGATAAGAGATACCAACTAATATTATCCAATACTACTCATACTAACGTAGCCTTTAAGCTGTGAGGGTGATGATTCACCATTTCCAGAACTTTGTGAGCAGTGTGTCATGAACGCATTGAATGAATCAAAGAATTAGTCGAGCAATAAGACTTATATACGATTTCTTCAGACCACTAATGGATTGCATCTATCGCTTTGATTATGTGTAATATACTTATATCTCCAGTTCAATGAGAACAAAGGTCTAAGTATACTACACATAATCAAATCATACAACACACCTGTGTGGTGAAGTATAAGCAAAATCAATCCAAGACTCGCCATTCCAGAAAATGGTTCTACCATAAGCAAGTCCATATATGGACCACAACGAAGTGGATCAACAACAATTCATTCTCCTACACGAAGAAGAACCAATCAACATTAGAACCTAAAATAAAGACAAAAAAAAGACACTTGACCATGTGGTCTTAATCACTGTGTACATACTTTCCAGTTGCTTAGCTTCAGGTGATAACTTTACAACAAAGCTCAAAAATAGAAATCATCTGTCGTGTGCCGGAGCTAACTTTAAGTCTCTGTGTGGTCAGTCCATAAGATTTTCATAATATCCGCCAATTGCACCAACATCTAAGAGGTAGAAATTTGAATAGGGTAATTATATTTCAAGATAAGAAAATCAATAACAAACAATTGAACAACAGAGTAATAATAACTACAGCATCAACGAAGGCAGCTAGGAGTTTTGGAATGAATATCTCGATATGTAATTTTTGTTTTACAAAACATCTCGATGAGAGGATTCATATTTACCTTGCATATTATAAAGGCATGAGTAGTACTTCCAACGATCGGCCACACTACTACTGCTGCATCTTTCTCCGTGCAAAGGCTATTCGTTCGCTGCACTACATGAGCATAAGTATTTAAAAAAAGTATTAGCTTGCGGAATTCAATCCAATAGCTCACCACTCTCATAAAATGATATAATAAAGATATTGAGAAACAACATTTTTTAGCTGAATTGAAAGAGATAAAGTCCTGGGAATTGACAAAAAAATTATTTTCATCCAGTTCTGACTAAGATTAACACATCAACCGTCTTGCCAAGAGGAACTAATTAACAGGATACTATGTGAACATTACACATTTGGCCTGTGCTTGGAAGCCGGAGAATACTTGAATAATTCAAATGAAATCGGATGCCTTAATATTCTATGGAAAAATGGTAATCCTAAAATACCAATTTTGAGTGCTGTAACCCAGATGCTTATTTGAGAATTGAACTATTGAACATATACCAACACTTGCATAGCCTTACATGACAAATGGTGTAGTACAAATCCAACACTGGGAGGATAAATCACAATGCACTTTAGGGAAGAATGTTATAGTACTGACCGCGGTTTGTTACCACTTTAGGACGTAAAATTTCTGTTTAGAATTGAGGTATTGATTGATGTAACCAATTACTCGAAATAATCAGAAATCCAAGAACTAAACATCGTGTGATATCCTTGAGATAATATTGTGAGTAGATACTAACCATTCTTAAATCATTCTTTAATTTAAGGAACAAAGTTGATTCAAAAAAATCAATCGCGGAGTTGAGACTACCAATAGGCATCGGTATATACCTTGTTAAGAAGGGGGAGGACAGGGTGATGATCATCCATAATTTCCAATACACATAATAAATTCTTACTGTAAGAATAGGGATAGGAAACAAATAAGAAAATGGACTTGTTAAACTTTTGATTAACAAAATCAAAATTAAAAATTGAAACCCTAGAGAAAGCAAGTCAGCACTGCAGAAAAATCAAAGAGAAAAGAAAAGAAGGAAAAAACATCACCTCTCTACATCGGGAATTGGCGTTCGGTTTTATCCCTCTTTATAATGTCATTAGTTGTTAATCAATCTACACAAACAATTCAATTACTCAAAATTTGCAACAAAACTCATTTGAGAATCCAAAGACAATCAAATCGAAGAAACAAACAAATCAAAATCATATAATCATACGAACTTGTAGGAAGATAATCGACCTCTCGATTTGGATTCGTAGATTATTTCAAAGACAACCCCAAAATTTTTCTCGTCCCTCGGGTCAACAACACCCCTTAAGAGAAACAACATCAAAAGACGGCCTACGGTTGGTTGTTCATATGTTCATATCTATGATTTTGATCTTCTCTAACTTCGAAAGCTCTATCTCGATACTTCTTCTATCCCTATCAAATTTCAAAATTAGAATGCAATAAGAAAACCATAATTATAAAACCCTAATAATAATGAATGAAACAACAGCAAAGTAGGATGGGATGACTTATTTTTGCTTCGAAATGGGTTAGAAACCTCGTTATTCGGATGCAAAAGACATAAGCTGCATAATACTACATGATATCACGACATATATCCAATAAAACGTTCTTTAATCCATATCCTCCATATCCAAAATCAATTCAGAATTCAACTATATTCAAAATCAATTCAGAATTAGCTACAAACCGGATATACTGTGGCTAAACAACAAAGAACAACCACGTAATAAGGTGTGTATTTTTTTATGAAGAATACTCTTTGCGTTATGGTGTTGATGGCTGCAAAGTCGAAACAAACTGGGTTATGAGATTAGATCAGTTTTATGAACTGAATCAGATGAAAAAAAAAATCAAAGAAAATTCTTAAGAATAAAATTATAGGGTTTCCATATGTTACCTTTTTCTCGTTACCCCTCTTCATCGTCTTTCCGATACGCAAAAACTAAGGCATCAGTTGATGCCCTGAAAACAGAAATTTATCACGATTAATTCGAAGAAACCTAACCATCTATGCTTATAGAAAAACTGAACTGGAATAATAACTACCTGGAATAATAACAATGTCTCGTCTCGCCCTGTCAAATTCCGAAAACTGGAATGCAATAAGAAAACCCCTAATTATAAAATCATGAGAGTAAGAGAGTTTACCCTGATTAGAATAAGAGAGAATCAGTTTCTTTAGGTTTTGAGCTGTTAGTAGGCTCTCGAATTCGAATTCGATTTCCAGACTTTCGATTAAGAAGTTGTAGGGCTCGTATAGGTTGCAGAAAGAATTTAGAAGTGATAGTTAATAACGAAGAAGAATCTGATCTTTTTAATTTTCTTAAAATATGTGCAAAAAGGTACAATATATCTGGGCTGAATTAGCCAAAGTAAATGATATACTTATGCTAAAACTCGAGTTTAATAAGTGTGGCCCCCTATCATTCCCAGCCGTCTAATTCATAGCTCGATCAGGATGATTCCGACAGCCGGATCGAGGTCCCCGTCAAATCCTATCCGTCTAATGACTCTCAAATCTCAAAGTCAAAGACCACCTTTTTTTATAACAGTGATTCTTTTATTCTCCTCGCTAATATTGCATTTCTTTTACATCGTTCTAAGAAAAGATTAGCAATAGGTGTATCATGTAAATATTAAAATTTTGCGGAGAGAATAAAAATTATCCGAAAATCCATAAATGTAATAATTATGAAACACTTTTCGTGGTAAACAACACCCAAAACATTTTTTTTTTTTTTTTTTTGATCATCGAACCATAAGTATTTCATTCCACAAGAAATGTTTACATATTGGTTTTAAAGAAAAACAAGTACATCATAACATGAAACAAAGACAAAGAAAGATACAAAACTTAAATAAATCGCGAAGAGAAAGAGCGATCTACCACGATAGCACCAGAATCTTGTACTCTGAGATTGTAGTATTCAAAATTATAAATCGACCATTTTGATAGATTTTCTTCTTCGAAAAGAGATGATCTTATGACAGAGGAGTGATATGCCCAAAAATTCTTCATGTGCAGCGACTAACCCGAACCTAGATTTATTTTTCTGATGAAGAAAAATTGATCTTCACCCGTGCCAAATCACCGATGTACTTATATCAAGAAAACCAAATACGAACAAATCCGTAGAAAAGAACACTATAAAAATGTAGATAAAATCGCCCAAATAACAAAGCTAAAAATCGCTCTAATAGCGAAGGAATTATTGAAAACAACAAAAAAATAACTAAAGACAAGAAATGTTTGCTCAGATCTAGTCCCTAAAAGACTAGACCTGAGCAAAAGAAGAAGAAGAAATTGATGGGTTTTTTTCAAGTTTCTGAGAAGTGAGAGACAAAGAGAAGACTTTTGAGAAGTGAGAGACAAAGAGAAGACTTTTGAGAAGAGATTTTCCGATTGTCTTCGGCCGCCATTTTATATTATGGTGGTATCTTTTATTATATTATCCCCCAATCGATATTAATTCTTGGCAACATTCTTGCACAGACCCTGGGTTATCTATATTTTTTTTATTTTTTTTTTGAAGCATGGGTTATCTAATTATCTTCATCCTTTGACAAAAGCAGGTACCAAATCGTAATGCACATGACGCATATATATGTACAAACAAATAAAAGAGTTTATTGTTTCGTAAAAAATAAAAAATAAAAACAAAAAACAAAAAGAAAAACCTCATTCTACACACTAACTTGGCAGCTGCTGAAGTTTTACATCCTTTTTACTACTTTTTGTTATTTTTGCACTTATATTGTTGTTCGATTATTTAAGGATTTCCTTTGTTTTATGGTTCTCCAACACATTTCTGCCGTTAACCAGCAAATATCCATTTCAAATAATAGAAAATCCTATATTTGTGAAAAAGCATTTCAATCATCATATACCCAATTAAGGATTGCCTTTGTTTCAAATAAATGGATATAAATTACTATAGTTATATTTGGCAAAAATGGATTGCGTACATTAATAAACATCTCCATATGCTTCAAAAAAAAAAAAAAAAAAAAAACATCTCCATTTATCACCTGCATTGCAGAGAGATTGAGAAAGAAGAAGAAAGAGACAAGAAGAAGAGAGAAAAAGAAAGACCAAGAGATGGCAAGAGCAAATATGATGGGTTGGGCAATGTTGGTGGTTGTGGTGATGGCTTTGTATGTCAATAAAGCTGAAGCATGGCCGTGTGCGTACGATTGTGCAAGAGAACATGCAGAAGAACACGGTGGGGGTTGGTTGGGATACGTACCTGAATGTGTGGGAGATTGTAGAGAACATGCTCCCCCTCGTCTTTCATCAAGCATAGATGAAGGTAATATTCAACTTACTCCAAATCCTATGTATATATTTATATAACGAGTCTTACATTTTCAGCAAGGTTACTTAAGGTCGTGAGTTATCAGTATGGTCGTGTTTGGTCCGCATAATTGCTAAATGGTTTTGGGACAAGCGTTTCATTTTTGATTTCCACTGAACCTTTTCTTTTATGTTATAATAACAATCATTCTTTTACCCTATGGGGGGTATTTCTTCTTTCTTGGGTATTTATTTGTATGCAGTAAGAGCATCACCTCAGTTGGCAAAGGCGCTCGCGCTTTTGGCTCAAGCACCCGAGTTACAACAGGAATTTAAGAGGTTTCGATCGGTATCGATGGTTCCTCATTCGAAGAAGCCAGTGAAAGAGCGCCTACCTTAACTATGCTCTATGTAATTCTTGAGCGCATCATGAACTGTGTCGTTTGTAACTAATAGTTGCTCTCCTGCCCTCTTTTGCTTCTAATTCTCTCTTCTTTTTGTTTTCTTCTTCTTCTGCTCGTACTTGTATCACAGTGAAATGATTTTCACATTTCGTTTTATTTTATTTTATTTTTTTGATGGAAAATATAATTTATTAACTAGCAAATATAGTACATGAGATTTACAATATCATTTTTATCGAAAATATTAGAATCTATACTAGTTGAAAGAACTTTTTGATGCATGTTACTTGACATGTGTTGAAGCTTTTTAATCCTTGCCTCTTTCGCAATATAGGCCGCTGCTGAGTTATTCTTCCTCTTGATACATTTCACTTTTGCTTGGGGAAGGTCGCCCAATATTTTGCTAATATCTTGCAAGGTATTCTTCGATCACTACGGGAAAAATCATCATTGACGACACTTTATTAGCGTTGTAGTACCCCTACGACAACGCTATTTTATGCATTGTGTAGGTGGGGTATTGTAGAAAGTCCAAGCTTTTCTACAATACTTGACTAAGAGTTGTAAAGGGTGATGTGATTCATGGTTCGACAATATTTTCCCAAAGTTGTGATTCTCTTTCGATTTTTTTTTGAAAGCCTAACACAACCCTTGCTTGTGTTGTAGGAATATCTTGGACAACACAAGTAGGGTATCGTGGAAACATATGTAACAACAAATACGGGTATTACGAATAAGATTTACACGTCACTTGTGTGAGCTGTGGAACTATCTTGGACAACACATAGTTCTGTTGTAAAGAAACTATTTCACAATATCTGGCTTGTGTAGTTGAAAACTGGAAGACAACATCTATTAGTATTGTGAATACTACTGTCACTACACTTCCTAGAGTTGTAAATGTTTTTGACACAACACTTATTAGTATTGTGATTATGACAGTCAGTACACTTGTTGGAATTGTAAAACTACCATGATACAACTATACTATGTGTAGTAGAAATTTTTTAACACCACTCTTACTAGTTTAGTATGACTATCTTGGACAACACAAGTAAGGTATCTTAAAAACATATAAAACAACAGTTATTATTATTATGAATAAGATAAGATAAAACAAAAATATCTGGGTTGTGTAGTGTAGTGGAAATCTCTAACACAGCTGTCTATATGTGAATAAAGGCCCTACATATATCACTTTTGGCACTTTGTTTATGTTGTGAAATGTGAAGAAACAACTAGATTAAACTGAAACATAAACTGGTTCTGAAGCTGAAAGATTCATTCAAATTAAACCAAACCCAGTGTAACAACATTCACATTCCCATGTAATATACACAAAACATTCAAAAAAGTGGCAGTGATGAACCAGTGTAACAACATTCACATACCTATGTAATATACACAAAACATATAAAAAAGTGGTAGTGATGATGTTTGTTACGAAAAGTTAAGTCTCCAAAAAGATCAAAGATGATTTAAGAAGTCTACTGGTAGGAAATTCGATCCTTGGGCCATGTGATAAAATTTGAGACAACTTCACCAACATATCTGACTTCTGAAGTCGCCTTGTAGACATGAGCATCCTCCACATAAGCAACCTTCACACATACAGTGTAGGCTCCAAGACTTATTGGCATTCCATGTATCTCCTTACTTGGATCTGTTTCAGCAATTTCAGCCTGAACCTTGACAGCCACATCTATTTGATGCCCTACTCTTTGACCCTTTCCTGCAATAATAAAATAAAATAGGTTGTAAGAAAAACAGAACTCCCCACCAAAAAGTAATCAGAAAATAAATCTCTGATCTGCTCTATTCTCACCACAAAACAATTCTTAGTATTAGACTCAACAAGCATCACTAGAAATTGCAAATTGATTAAATCGAATTAGCAATTCTATATAAACATTATTAAAGAGTTCTATTCATAGTATGTACCAGCAGATCTATATTATCAGAGAACCATACACACACAAAATGAATATGTACATGCACGAATGTAGTGGACATACAGAACCAATCAGTAATGTCACACCCTCTTTAAACACGACATCTAAAGAATACGCACTTAACATGTGATAATTCCACTTCTTGCATCAATCACTGCGTTATTTTGTTGATCAAGACACAATTAAAGAAATGCATCGACTTATTATCATCACCAGAAAAACTCTTGGCTCTGAACAGATACAGAACCTAATATCATTTTCAAGTTTATGATCACACTCATGTCAACATATAAATGGATGTAATTATCAATCACTATAAAGCATGCATCAAAAATCAAGTTTAGAAAATTCACTATTTGTTGCAGAGTCTGCAAAAGGTGTTATTTTTTTCGTTGACCAGTTTTTGTCCTTCTTTGGATGGGCAATTAAAATCTAAGTTAAGGTCGCCATTTATTGCAGAAGAATTAGAACCATCAAAAACTTCATCCGACTCAACAGTGAGATCAATAATTTGATTGCCTGAAAAGAACTCCTTTCTGCACCATGATCACTTGAATGGTTTGCAGCAACTTCACTTTGAATAGATCCTTGTTCTGAAGGAGAGCATGTTTTCATCTCTTCATACAGCCCTTGGTGCTGCACAGATATGCTCTGCTCCGTTGCAACTATTATTGAAAGATGAGATTATCAGCCAAAAATAAATACAATAAAGAAGCCACAGGTCCAACGCAATCACTAACCCATCAAAACATCAAATCATATCCAAACAGGGTGAAGATAAATTAATTATCTTGCCAACTTTATAATATACCAGCTTAAAAGTATCTTGCCAACCTTACAATATACCAGCTTAAAAGTTTTCTATAAGCAAAAGATATTGTAACCGACGTTTATGGTATAAGTGCAGTAATTTGTCCCTCAACTTAAAGGACTCAACTCAATAAGGTGCTAGTGCAAATCATCTTACATTCTTACTATCTCTCAGACTTTTTATTACTCTCTTTCTTAGAAGAACATGAGCAAATATGTGTTCATCAATCAATCTAATGTCAAAATCTGAATGAGTATAGCAAATTATAAGGCAACAAAAAACACCAGCAAACGGAAGGAACAGAAAACAAAAGCAACAAAATGAATCAATCATGAAATCATTACCTCTTTCTCCAGTCAACACATGCTCGCTATTCGCATTATTACTGAGAGGAGTCTGTACTGGACTGTTTCCAGATTGTTGGTTATCAAACTAATTACTAATAGAACCAGGTAAAGATACTGAGGATGTAAAAGGGTAAACCCATATTTAGAACCTCGTCCACAGCTACACTCTGCAACAAAATATTTGGTTAACTTAGCGAAAATTGAGAAAAATATTGCAAAGTTAAGTAAGCTTTTTACCTGTGGAAGTGGTTATGCGGCAACAAGTTCAATGCAGAATTCCTTAGCTAAGTACCACCACCACGACCTCCTCCTCTGCCACCACCACCACCACCACGGCCTCTAATTCGATTCAACATCAACATCACCTTCTTCAATTTATTTCTTAACAGCTTCACAACATCAATAAAATTTTCAAATCAAACATACCCATCTCTAATCCTTCCCCTAAAACCTTAATTTCAATTTCATTCACTTGATTCAATTACATCCAAGAACCCTAATATCTATTTGGGGAAAGAACAGAAACCCTAGCTTTTTTACTCTTCATTAAAACTCACAAATCAATCACTAATTCTTCTTCATCATACTGTATTCACCAAACCCATCTTTAATTTCTCAATTTCTAACTCAAGGATTCACAAAGAAAACCCTAGTTCTCGATTCATAACATGACTCAATATTCTTCTTCATAATTAGCAGAAACACCAAATCCTCCTTCTTTTATACATCCTCACGATTTAATTTTCCTCAAGCCATACCTCAATTTCACCTCTCGATTTTCAACTGAAGAAGAGCAGAGAAGAAGAACGAAAGAGAAGAAAGAAGAAGAGAGAATAAGAAGAAGAGAAAATGAGTTTCAAAGAAGCCATTGCAATTTGAAAGAACCGATCTACAACTTCCGTAAAAAAATTTACATGGAGAGTGATCGAGAAATAGATTTTGTGGTGTTAGGGTTTTCTTTTGCAAGGGAGACGTAAGATAAGGTTAGAGACGGAGATAAGAGAGGAAAATGAAGAAATTGTGAGAAATTTTCTTTTCATCTTCTCTTACCTATCTTTGAACGGTCAAGATTGATTTAAAGATGGTCATACGAATTAAGGATACCTTTGGACGGTAGAGATTTGATTTAAGACTGTCATACGGATCAAGGAAAGTGTGTTTTATTTGTGCTTTCTCTATGTGCTTCCGGGTTAAATTTCGACTAGTCACATAGGTCATGAAGTAATTTCGAATAGTCATACAGGTCATGAAGTAGCTTCAGTTCACACTGCAAGACTCGGGTTAGCAGGATACACCATTGAAATCGATAAATATGAAGCTTTTTGTGTTTTCTTTTTATTTTCTTTATGCTTTCTCTTTGTGTTTTTGTGCTTCCTCTTTTTGCTTCCGGTTTGAATTTCAACTAATAACATAGGTCATGAAGTAATTTCGACTAGTCATACAGGTCATGAAGTAGCTTCAGTTCACACTTCAAACCTAGCATGATATATCATTGATAAATATGAAGCTCAGAGTCGATTTGAACTTCAAATATGGTATAACGACATAAAAACTATGAACCAAGAAGCTTTGGGAGGGTTCTGACTTCAAACATAGCATGATATATCATCGAAATCGATAAATATGAAGCTCAAAGTCGATTCGAACTTCAAATATGGTATAACGACATGGAAACTATGAACCAAAAAGCTCCAGGAGGGTTCTGACTTCAAACTTGGCATGATACATCATCGAAATCGATAAATATATGAAGCTCAATGTCGATTTGAACTTCAAATGTGGCATAATGGCATACACTCTAAGTCAGAAAAATTGGTAAGAACGAAGAAACCATCCATTTAGAGGTAAGATTCCTTCGGTATATTCTACGAAACCTTAAACAAACCTTATTTATGCATATTCTATGCATACCATGCTCCGAGATCGAAACCTTGGCCGCGAGTTGACTACTCTAAGTTAGAAACTTGATAAGAACGATGAATCCATCAATTTACAGGTAAGATTTCTTCGAGATATTCTACGAAACCTTAAAAAAACCCTATTTCTGCATATTGTATGCGTACCAGGATCCGAGATCGAAACCTGGCCGTGAGTTGACTACTCTAAGTCATAAACTTGGTAAGAACGGCGAATTCATCCATTTACGGGTAAGATTCTTTCGAGATATTCTACGAAACCTTAAAAAACCCTAATTTCTGCATATTGTATGCATACCAGGCTCCGAGATCGAAACCTGGGCGCGAGTTGACTACTATAGGTCAGAAACTTGGTAAGAACGACGAATTCATCCATTACAGGTAAGATTCCTTCGACATATTCTACGAAACCTTAAAAAAAACCTATTTCTGCATATTGTATGCGTACCAGGATCCGAGATCGAAACCTGGCCGTGAGTTGACAACTCTAAGTCAGAAACTTGGTAAGAATGACGAATTCATCCATTTATAGGTAAGATTCCTTCGAGATATTCTACGAAACCTTAAAAAAACCCTATTTCTGCATATTGTACGAAATACCAGGCTCCGAGATCGAAACCTGGCCGCGAGTTGACTACTATAATTCAGAAACTTGGTAAGAACGACGAATTCATCCATTTACATGTAAGATTCCTTCGAGATATTCTACGAAACCTTAAAAAAACCCTATTTCTGCATATTGTATGCGTACAAGGATCCGAGATCGAAACCTGGCCGTGAGTTGACTACTCTAAGTCAGAAACTGGGTAAGAACGACGAATTCATCCATTTACAGGTAAGATTCTTTCGAGATATTGTATGAAACCTTTAAAAAAACCTTATATCTGCATATTGTATGCGTACTAGGATCCGAGATCGAAACTTGGCCGCGAGTTGACTAATCTAAGTTAGAAACTTGATAAGAACGACGAATCCATCCATTTACAGGTAAGATTTCTTCAAAATATTCTACGAAACCTTAAAAAAACCCTATTTCTGCATATTGTATGCGTACCAGGATCCGAGATCGAAACCTGGCCGTGAGTTGACTACTCTAAGTCAGAAACTTGGTAAGAACGACGAATTCATCCATTTACAGGTAAGATTCTTTCGAGATATTCTACGAAACCTTAAAAAACCATTATTTCTGCATATTGTATGCATACCAGGCTCCGAGATCGAAACCTGGCCGCGAGTTGACTACTATAAGTCAGAAACTTGGTAAGAACGACGAATCCATCCATTTACAGGTAAGATTTCTTCTAGATATTCTACGAAACCTTAAAAAACCCTATTTCTGCATATTGTATGCGTACCAGGATCGAGATCGAAACCTGGCCGCGAGTTGACTACTCTAAGTCAGAAACTTGGTAAGAACGACGAATTCATCCATTTACAGGTAAGATTCTTTCGAGATATTCTACGAAACCTTAAAAAACCCTTATTTCTGCATATTGTATGCATACCAGGCTCCGAGATCGAAACCTGGCCGCGAGTTGACTACTATAAGTCAGAAACTTGGTAAGAACGATGAATTCATCCATTTATAGGTAAGATTCCTTCGATATATTCTACGAAACCTTTAAAAAACCCTATTTCTGCATATATGTATGCATACCAGGCTCCGAGATCGAAACCTGGCCGCGAGTTGACTACTATAAGTCAGAAACTTGGTAAGAACGACGAATTCATCCATTTACAGGTAAGATTCCTTCGAAATATTCTACGAAACCTTAAAAAAACCCTATTTTTGCATATTGTATGAGTACCAGGATCAGAGATCGAAACCTGGCCACAAGTTGACTACTCTAAGTCAGAAATTTGGTAAGAATAACAAATGCATCCATTTACAGGTAAGATTCCTTCGAAATATTCTACGAAACCTTAATAAAAACCCTATTTTTGCATATTGTATGCGTACCAGGATCAGAGATCGAAACCTGGCCGCGAGTTGACTACTCTAAGTCAGAAATTTGGTAAGAATAACAAATCCATCCATTTATAGGTAAGATTCCTTCGAGATATTCTACGAAACCTTAAACAAACCCTATTTATGCATATATGTATGCATACCAGGCTCCGAGATCGAAACCTGGCCGCGAGTTGACTATTCTAAGTCAGAAACTTGGTAAGAACAAAGAAACCATCCATTTACAGGTAAGATTCCTTCAAAATATTCTACGAAACCTTAAACAAATCTTATTTCTGCATTTTGTATGCATACTGTGCTCGTGGACGAAACTCCGGACGCGAGTTGACTACTCTAAGTCAAAAACTTGGTAAAAACGATGAATCTATCCATTTACAGGTAAGATTCCTTCGGTATATTCTACGAAACCTTAAACAAACCTTATTTATGCATATTCTATGAATACCATGCTCCGATATCGAAACCTTGGCCGCGAGTTGACTACTCTAAGTCAGAAACTTAATAAGAACGATGAATCCATCCATTTACATGTAAGATTTCTTCGAGATATTCTACGAAACCTTAAAAAAAAACCCTATTTCTGCATATTGTATGCGTACCAGGATCCGAGATCGAAACTTGGCCGTGAGTTGACTACTCTAATTCAGAAACTTGGTAAGAACGACGAATTCATCCATTTACAGGTAAGATTCCTTCGAGATATTCTACGAAACCTTAAACAAACCTTATTTATGCATATTCTATGCATACCTTGCTCCGAGATCGAAACCTGGCCGCGAGTTGACTACTCTAAGTCAGAAACTTGGTAAGAATAACGAATTCATCCATTTACAGGTAAGATTCCTTCGAGATATTCTACGAAACCTTAAAAAAACCCTATTTCTGCATATTGTATGCGTACCAGGATCAGAGATCGAAACCTGGCCGCGAGTTGACTACTCTAAGTCAGAAACTTTGTAAGAATAAAGAATTCATCCATTTATAGTTAAGATTCCTTCGAGATATTCTACGAAACCTTAAACAAACCCTATTTATGCATATATGTATGCATACCAGGCTCCGAGATCGAAACCTGGCCGCGAGTTGACTACTCTAAGTCAGAAACTTGGTTAGAACGAAGAAACCATCCATTTACAGGTAAGATTCCTTCGAGATATTCTACGAAACCTTAAAAAAAACCATATTTCTGCATATTGTATGCGTACCAGGATCAGAGATCGAAACCTGGCCGCGAGTTGACTACTCTAAGTCAGAAACATTGTAAGAATAACGAATTCATCCATTTACAGGTAAGATCCTTCGGTATATTCTACGAAACCTTAAACAAACCTTATTTATGCACATTCTATGCATATCATGCTCCGAGATCGAAACCTTGGCCGCGAGTTGACTACTCTAAGTCAGAAACTTGGTAAGAACGACGAATTCATCCACTTACATGTAAGATTCCTTCGAGATATTCTACGAAACCTTAAAAAACCCCTATTTCTGCATATTTTATGCGTACCAGGATCCGAGATCGAAACCTGGCCGTGAGTTGACTACTCTAAGTCAGAAACTGGGTAAGAACGACGAATT
The DNA here is from genome assembly GCA_023531295.1 of Papaver armeniacum. Taxonomy (NCBI): domain Eukaryota; kingdom Viridiplantae; phylum Streptophyta; class Magnoliopsida; order Ranunculales; family Papaveraceae; genus Papaver; species Papaver armeniacum. Next base: position 144,859 of record JAJJWW010012474.1, read on the forward strand.
CATCCATTTACAGGTAAGATTCATTCGAGATATTCTAGGAAACCTTAAAAAAACCTTATTTCTGCATATTGTATGCGTACTAGGATCCGAGATCGAAACCTGGCCGCGAGTTGACTACTCTAATTCAGAAATTCGGTAAGAAAGACGAATCCATCCATTTACATGTAAGATTTCTTCTAGATATTCTACGAAACCTTAAAAAACCCTATTTCTGCATATTGTATGCATACCAGGCTCCGAGATTGAAACCTGGCCGCGAGTTGACTACTATAAGTCAGAAACTTGGTAATAACGACGAATTCATCCATTTACAGGTAAGATTCCTTCGAGATATTCTATGAAACCTTAAAAAACCCTATTTCTGCATATTGTATGCGTACCAGGATCAGAGATCGAAACCTGGCCGCGAGTTGACTACTCTAAGTTAGAAACTTTGTAAGAATAACGAATTCATCCATTTACAGGTAAGATTCCTTCGAGATATTCTACGAAACCTTAAACAAACCCTATTTATGCATATATGTATGCATACCAGGCTCCGAGATCGAAACCTGGCCGCGAGTTGACTATTCTAAGTCAGAAACTTGGTAAGAACAAAGAAACCATCCATTTACAGGTAAGATTCCTTCAAAATATTCTACGAAACCTTAAACAAATCTTATTTCTGCATATTGTATGCATACCAGGCTCAGGGACGAAACCTGGACGCGAGTTGACTACTCTAAGTCAAAAACTTGGTAAAAACGATGAATCTATCCATTTATAGGTTAGATTCCTTCGGTATATTCTACGAAACCTTAAACAAACCTTATTTATGCATATTCTATGCATACCATGCTCCGAGATCGAAACCTTGGCCGCGAGTTGACTACTCTAAGTCAGAAACTTAATAAGAACGACGAATCCATCCATTTACAGGTAAGATTTCTTCGAGATATTCTACGAAACCTTAAAAAAACCCTATTTCTGCATATTGTATGCGTACGAGGGTCAGAGATCGAAACCTGGCCGCGAGTTGACTACTCTAAGTCAGAAACTTGGTAAGAACGACGAATTCATCCATTTACAGGTAAGATTCCTTCGAGATATTCTACGAAACCTTAAACAAACCTTATTTATGCATATTCTATGCATACCTTGCTCCGAGATCAAAAACTGGTCGCGAGTTGACTACTCTATGTCGAAACTTGGTAAGAACGACGAATCCATCCATTTACTGGTAAGAAATATATCGAATTGGATAAAAATATATCAGAATTGAACATCCCAGGTTCGATGATTACCAGAGTTAAAATGACCATATTACCCTACTAGAAATAAAGGTAATAAATATTACGGAGATTGTGAAAATTACTAAACTATCCTTATCTGAAATAAGTAAAGTAAATATATTACAGATAGTGAAAATGATCATATTACCCTTCATGGAAATTTGTGCAATAAATATTATGGAGATTGTGAAAGTGACCTGACTACCCTTATAAAAAAAAGTAAAGTAAATATTACTGCTTGTGAAAATGACCATATTACCCTTCTTAGAAATTAATGCAATAAATATTATGAAGACTATGAAAATGACCAGACCACGCTTATCGGAAAATAAGTAAACTAAATATTATAAATTGTTAAAATCATCATATTACCCTTACTAGAAATAAAGGTAATAAATATTATGGAGACTGTAAAGTAAATATTACAGATAGTGAAAAATGTATGTAATTATTTACAGAGAAGGCGTGTATGTGATTTTTTACAGAGAAGGCTTCGTGTTGTTTGCGGCTCAGTCACCTCAGCATTATTTTTGAGCATTACATTTTGTTTTACAACTCTTATGAAGGGTTGTCATAAAGTTAGTGTATTAAAGAACCACAAACTTGACAGAACATGTAACAGTGTAGGTATGGTTAGTGGTGTGGACTTCCATAGAGCAGGTTGAGGATCGAATCCCCCCCATCCTCATTTCTTCTAATGTTCTATATTTTTACTTCAACAACACTTATAAGTGTTTCTATACATTTTTATTAAAAAAAGAAAAAAAAAAGCCAAAACTTGTGAATTGTAAGGATGGTTGATGAGCTAGACGTCCATGCAGTAGATTCATGTTCGAATCTCCCCTATAACCTCATTTTTCCAACATTATATATTTTTACTTCAACAACACTTATAAGTGTTGTTGTAGGTTTCTATTTAAAAAAAAAAATAAAAAAACCGAAACTTGTGAACTGAAAGGGTGGTTGATGAGCTAGACTTCCATGCAAGAGGTTCATGTTCGAATCTCCCCTCTAACATTTTTTTCATTATCATATTTTTGTGTTCTTCAACAACACTTGTCAGAATTGTGATAGGCTAAGTCACTACATATATGGAACATAGTTGTTATAGCTAAATGTCGTCACAACTGTTTTGCTTAAGGAGTTGTCGTTTGTTTTCTTAGCGCAACCCCTTGTTTGCTAAGGGTTGGTAGTGATGATATACGACAACTCTTCCTTTGAAACCAGTTGTAAAACATATGACTTTCTACGATGTTTAGAAAAGTGTTGTAAATCTCTAGTTGTAGATGTATATTTTTCCTGTAGTGGCTGGCCACGAAACGTCTGTGCTAACCTTATTTAAGTTGTCCTCCAAAGCTTTACAGTCAGTAACTATGAAGACGCTGGATAATATATATGTTTTCCTTTAACCACGTGATCGGCTTTAATAATGATTTTGCTTCTACATGGAACGCTGATGTCGCCCACTCCGATCCCGCTGATAGGTGCATGAAGGTTTTATCGTCAACTGAATATAGAATGAAAGCATATCCCATCGACAAGTCCTCTTTCTTGAAAGAAGCATCAATGAAGATTATCCAATCCGAATTTAGGTTGGACCAAGAGCTGTTGGTAGAAATTTTATGTTGAGTATTTGCTTTACTTTGGATGTTATTTGCCGGGGAAGTTTGAGGGAAATTATTGATTTGCCCTATTAGGTTGATTGGATCTGGGTTAATTTTCTCGAAAACTAGCGAGCGTCTGTATTTCCATAGGAACCAAAGGATGGTAGAAATTTTTACTTGAAATTGGTTCAGATTAGCATCCGATATCCACCATTTAACCCAGGAAATAAATGAGTTGGGATTGAAATTGGAGAGGATATTATTTAGGGATATTCCAAACCAGACTACTCTGGCAAACGGACACTCAAAGAAAAGATGGGATTCTGTTTCCTACTCTAGATTATTGCATAACTTGCAAATAGGGTCAATGTCCTTGTTATGTGCTCCTAGTCACTTACATGTTGGTAGAACTTTTTGAGACAATTTCCAGATATCAAGTATGATTCTAGGAATAGTCTGTATTTTCCAAATCTTATTCCATGGGAAATTCCGGCAATTATTAATGTCTTGATCCTGATTGGCTAGAAATATATAAACATTTTTGGCCGAGAATTTACCCGAGTGATGATGGCGCCATCTGATGGTGTCTTGTTCTTGATTCCTTGGATTTAGAGCTTGAATTTTAATCCTATCTACTGGGATAAAGAATTGATTTAACTTCGTATGTTTCATTGTATATTAATAAAGAACTCTATATTTACATTGATGTTTCTCTATTTTCTTTATAACTAGGGTTACTTGCATGATTTCCTCCTATAATATGAAAAAGGTACTCCTAAACTCCTCAAGGGAGTGGGGCCAGTCCAACTGGCTGGGTTCGGGTAGTGACCTAGGTCCGGCTTTCGCGTATCAAAAAATAAAATAAAATACCATAGATAAAGTCCAATATTGTATAAATGTGAACAACAAACAAACAACTTTGGAATTTTATTTTAGTAAGGCATCATAATGATTATTAATTTATATTTCAGTTGAGCCCTATTGGACACTTAAAAAATTTATTATCTTATAAACTTAGCGAGGTTATTAATTAAATACTCTGGCTCAATTCGGGACCGATAAAAAATATTATTTTAGCGAAGTTATTAATTTATCGCGGATTAATTTATCGAAGTTCTATTATGTAAAAGGTTTCTCTTCAAATGCTAAATGTTAAAACAATTGTATTTGTTTGATTTTTGTTTTAGGGATTTTTATGGTTTGAGAATTTTCAGATCTAGCTTTTCATACTTCACTTTGATTTGTGTTTCGTATGTAATCATGATGCTCTTATATTTGAATTAGAATCTTTTATATGACCCTCCAGTTGAATTTGGCTTTTGAGATTATATAAAATTCACGTTCTACTTTGAAGTAGTTATGTTCAAGTTAAAAAAATTGTGTTTGTATTATCGGTATTTGATGAATCTAGAAGGTTAATAATGCCTAAATGTTATTTTGGACCAAGTCCTTGATGTTTGTGTTTGGGTTGGTAGATTTAAATATTTGCTGAATAAACTACAATTAGGAGACGTCTTGATTAACACCATGAATGTAGTTATCTGATTCACTTTCTGCTTGTATTAAGCCTGGGCAGTGAATTTAGATTTTGTTTGGTATATGAATTTAGATTTTGTTTGGTTTGTATGAATTATAGTGAATCTATGATAGCTTCGGATGAATATCACAAGAGATTCAAGTTGTTGCATTTGATGTTCTTCTTGATCCCAACATGAAGGAACCTGATTTATATTGTTTTTCCTCTTTATTCCAGCATGATTTATTATGATTAGGTTGCAAATGCAGAAAGATTATGTGCAGATTGTTTAGAGTGTAATTTTATCCTTAATATGGCTTGTGTAAGCTGCTTAGGACCGTTGTTGCATTGTTTAGATGTATACTATTAGTATTATAACAATCTTTTAGTATGTTGGTTTTCTATTATGATACTGGGAAGCAGTGCTTCATTTCTTACTGTTGCTTATCATGGGTTTTATGATTAGATAACTATGGCTAGGGGCCCTGAAAGTAGCATTAGGTCTTGTCGGACTACAAATCCTACCACAAATGCAAGTAGTTGGACTCCTTTGGTTGATACACGAACTCCACCACCAAATATTGGTTTAGACAGTCACAGAAGTCCATTTACTTCATCCTTCACAAACTACTACTTTTGTCTCTCTTGAAATTTGAAAACCTTCTCCCTTTCTCCGCATTAGACACTCTGATGATGGTTAGTCTCATTAAAGAGGTGAAATTTCTTACTTCTTTATTTACGCTTGATTTTACAATGCAAATGGGGAGAAATTTTTTGATGGGGGCGTTTTTTGAAAGGGGCATGGGGGACAAATGATATGTTGATACATGTCATTGATATTAATGGATTTTAATTTCAAATACACGTGTCAACGTATCATTTGTCCCCCATGCTCCCTTCAAAAAACGCCCTCATCAAAAAATCTATCGCAAAGGGGTTTCCTAAAGTTGTCAACGCTTGCATGCTTTTGCAAAAAACAAAGATAGATATCGAAGTAATTTCTTTAGTTGTCTAACCAGAACCACTCTATTTAGTTACAAAGAAAAGAGATACTCAGACAACCGGAACAAAAAAAAAAAAAACCTAGAGACAAGAGAGTTTTAATTATCTAAAATAACCCTCTTTTTATAAAATCTTCTAAAAATATCGTACAAATAAAATAATACACAAAAATAGAACTCGTGGACGTATATAGACAAATGTTTATAGTTATTTATGATGATACCACTAAGGTCCTGACTTTTTATGCATCGTCACGTTTGGGTATGTTACAATCAGCTGCCTAGTGGATGGAAAAGAAATTATTTAAACAAGGAGAGGAAACTTTTTCAATTTTGGAAGCCCCAGATGTCTAAAACCTCTTAAATCGTTTGGCGATCAAGCAAATCAGTTGTATAACAAGGAGATCAAAACTCTCAAGTAATTTGTGTAGCGTTATCACATTTCTCTCGCTGCTATCCCGAGGTACGATTCCTTAATACTTGGTGTTTCAAAACTAGGGTTTACTGGTTTTATAATTGGGGTTTGCCGTTTCTTTCTTTTTATTTAAAACTAGGGTTTAAAATATTTGTTGGTGTTCGAAAACTAGGGTTTATTGAGGTAGGAAGATGGATTTACCATCAGTTACGTTTGTGTTCGAAAACTAGGTTTGCTAATCTGTTTGAGAAAATGTTCCAGTGAACTCGTATTTGAAACTCTATTGTTAGCTAGAAATTGTATTTCTCTCATGGATTTTATACTTTGGAATGTTCCTCCCACCCTTACAGCTCAAAAACTCCAATCTATGAATTTGTATTAAGGCACCCAGATTGATTTTTCAGAATAATCCATGTTTGTCCAACTCAACTTAATAAATGTGCAACCTTATAAAATAACCCCGCTTTATCAAGCTTCGTTTATGGCATAAGAAAAACATATTTGGTTTGGCAATTAGGAGTTGCTTGAATGCTTTACGGATATCAGTTTCTACCCTCATTCTGAAGTGTGTTGTTATATATATATGAAATCCTATGCTTATGTTTTCTTTATGTCTAATCAATCACCTGTTTTGCAATTAAATGTGTATGCCTTTGTTAAGACTCTTTTGAAATGTGTATGCTGTCAACTTGCCTTATTACAAAATGTTATTTTGTTATATATATATATATATATATTTCATGGTGTGTGGACTATGCTTTGAATTTTGATAAGTTCCGGCATTGCTTCCATTGCCTTTTTTTTTTTTTACTTGGTCATGGTTTTAGAAAATATTTATTTACTTGAGAATTCACTTGCTGATCAGTTGTGATATGCATGTACTTCCAATTTTATTAGACTTTCATTTTCACATTTTTGTATTGATAACTAATTAGCTTACTTAGACAGTTAGATGGAAAATCATGATCCTAGGATTTTATATCCAGCATTCTATGTTCATGTGTTGCACATGCAGTAAGCCTTGAGTAATCTGACATGTCCACTAATTGTGAATCTTCTATTTAAAATGGAAATAATTTTTGGTGTTTTTTTTTTTTTTTCTGTTTTTCGTATATTTTTCTCATGCTGTAGTTACATTTTTACATGAATGTGTGTAGATCGGACTGTAAATTTCATTTGAATTATGTATGTTAATTGTATTTGTGGCATTGGTACGTTGTTTTATAACCAGAACTACTATTCTTCTGATCATTACTAACCAAAACTATCGTCGTAGGTGCAAAGTTATGGGTATACCTGGAGAGTTTCATACAAAACATAGAGATTCAGTGTCAGTGGTGAAGAGCAGGTAAATAGGTGCCAATTGAAGATACTATTATGGCAATTTTATTGGATTAGGGCTACATTAATGAGATTTATGCTCATATAATAATGAGTGTATAATGACTTTTGCTCAAATGTTTATCAATGTTATTATGTTTTGTAGGACGTATATCCACCCCCAAAAATACAGGGATGGGTGAACTAATCTGTTTAGGGTCCTCGTGTAGGTTGTTAACAGAACATTTTTCCTGTTGCCAAAGTCTAAGTTCTTTGCCGGGGCAAATCATACCTGGACATACTTCGAAATGTATATTCATGTTTGGTTGCGTAAAATAGTCTCCGCAGGTTAAATTATTCTACCTTGAATACAAATTAATCTTACTTTTGAATCACCGTCAGGTGTTTGTGTCTTTGAACATTTATGTTCTTTGCAACTTTAAGATAGTCATTGCATATTCCATTTAAAAATAATTAAAATTGAGTGCACACTTATAAGAAGTAAGTAATACATAATTTTACTTAATTTTAGCCATTTGGATAATTATATGTGTCATAGATCTCCTTATATATTCTGAGATTAGGTTGTTGCCTGTTGTGCTATGCCCCTAGGCATACTGAATTAATTAGTTACTATTTAACTATGTTTTTTTAGCGCGCGCTTAACATGTCATTGGGTGTCTTGGGTATCAGACCCGGTATATAATCAGTGGTTGCTTTTATTTTGCACCAAATATGATTTTGTTCTTTTCACTTTAGTACTGAGTTTCATTGCTATATTTGGGTTTAAAGATGGAAGCTGCGGAGTTGGGCTCGACCTTGGATGGGATTCTCCACACTACGGGAAAAATCATCATTGACGACACTAAATAAGAGTTGTAGTACCCATACGACAACTCCATTTCATGCATTGTGGAACGGGGGTATTGTAGAAAGTCCAATCTTTTCTACAATGGTTGACAAGGGTTGTAAAGGGTGATGTGATTCATGGTTCGACAATATTTTGCCAAAGTTGTGATTCTCTTTCGATTTTTTTTAAATCCTAACACAACTCTTGCTTGTGTTGTAGGACAATTTTACACAACAAAGGATGCGTATCGTAAAAATATGTAACACAACACTTGTATAAGTTGAAGGTCTATCTTAGACAACCTAGGATGTGTATCATAGAAATATGTAACACAACAGTTGTATAAGTTGAAGGACTATCTTAGACAACCTAGGTTGTGTATTGTAGAAATATGTAACAACTCTTATTACTATTATGAATAAGATTTGCACGACACTTATTAGAATTGTAAAACTATGTTGGACAACACCTAGTTATGTCGTAAAGACATTCTTTCACAACCTCTGGTTTGTGTAGTTGAAATATGGAACACAACTCTTATTAGAAGTTGTGTGCATAAAATAATTTTGAAAAAAAAAATTATAGCTGAAACCGTATTGCCGAAAAAAATTATAGCTGAAACCGTATTGCCGAAAGTATTTCACATTCACATTAACCTGTCAGTGTAACACATTTACATTCATTCAAGTTAAGCTGCCACTCCAATTGCATTACCTAGCTAACTTCAAATCACCTTGTACTGTGTTGCGCAACGAAAGAAAATAAAATGATAGATTCTTTGAAATGACTAAAAATATCATATAAATCGTAAAACGCAGATATTGGCCTCCCCTGCAGCTGCAATCTAATTCTCATATCAAACCCTTCAATCTCACACTCAACAGCAACCACCACAACTGATTTCTTGGCCTCAGTCTCTTCATTACCAGGACTTCAATTTCAACACTCCTCAACAGCAACCACCACAACTGATTTCTTGGCCTCAGTCTCTTCATTACCAGGACTTCAATTTCAACACTCCTGCTGCAATACTTAACACCACAGCATCTTCCAGTAGCCTTCACTAACTTCCCAGCAAACCACTTAATTCATCCCACCAACAGCACCTCACTTTCTCCAGCAGTAAGTATAAACCACTTAACCAAAATCCAGTCTAACCAAATCAGCTTCTTCTTTAATTCAGATCCTCATCAGCTCACGGAAACAGCTCATCTTCTCAACCAGACAACCACAGCTCCACTACAAACCCATCTGCAATTCTCCTTGTTCTCATGTTCACCTGCAACAAGAGCTTAGCAAAAACCCATTTCTTGTAGCAGCAACACATTACTTTCTTCTCTATTCACGGCTTGCAATTCCAACACCTGCTACCATCATCTGTTGCGGCTCCACCAATCCAAGCACGATTCAGGTTATGGAAGGAGAATCACTACTCTTATTTACTAGCTCTCCCGCAATGACATCAAAATATTGCTTATGGCGAATATACCCCATCTGAAGAAAAAATTGGTAAGGTTTACTGTTTAAGCATATGCATAAGCAATAGTCATGACTCAAATCATCACTGATCCAACATTCAAGAAACAAAAAAAAATTCCGTAAAATTTGATTAAGCAAGTATTCTACATTTTCCTAGATAGTGCGAGTTTGAGCCAACTTTGGAAACTCAATGCAACTAGATTGGAACTCCTTAATTACTGGTACATTCAGAGGAATGCACCAGTCACCAACAAGCTATCGCCCAATCTAGGCTCCAGGTACTATTCAGCTAGATGCCAATCTACAGCATTATCACAGTCTTGTTATATGGGAAATTAAGCTTACTACTCTACTCAAAGTCCAACAATAGAAGGTTCGCATAAAAGTAGTGTCAATCAAAACATAGTGAACCAAAAGGCGAGCAATTCAATACCGCAGATTGACCAATCTTGTACCATCTAAAGCATGCTAATTACATACAGAAATTGACCAAAGTTATGAGATGCTTACTTCAAAGAACACTTCATCGTAATCCGAGAGCGAAACTACTTCCAAATAAAATACCTTACGACTGTTCAGAACAATTCTTTCCATCAGATTCTAACTCAGAAATAAAATTAAACTTAAAAAACATGATCATGTACACTAGCAGATAAAACTTACTCCTCAGCCCTCTCCTCAATTGCTTTCATTAACATCAGAAACATTTCTTCTCTCAGGTAATGTGTCTCATTTATAGCGCAATGTCTTTCGGCACCTTCTCCTGCATTATACACAGCAACTACAAAAAAACAAAGTATTGATCCTTAACCCCTCAACTCTCCACAAATAAACACCCATTAATCAAGAACCGGGTAAAGTTTGATATATCAAGAACCCAAATTAAGAATTACTTACTAAAACTAGTAATTCGATTGCCAGGAGATACACAAACAAGAGAGTACTCAGGGAATTCCGTCATGATGGACATCAAATCTCTCAAAGGTGCCATCTACAACAACATAATTCAATGATCGTCAAAAGTAACAGTCTTTGACCCTCTGATGCACTCAGTCACATTCTGTCCAGTCATTTCAAGATGGATACCTCCTGGGTTGCTTCCTTCTTGTTCATGAACATCGAAAAGGCGCGGACATCAGCCTATAAGAAAATCAAAGAGTTTTAGGTGATGAGACTTTTGATTGTAACATTTTACAGTCACTTAAAAAAAGAAAAGCACACACCACGCCATAAGGTAAGAAAACTAAGCTACTTGGGCAGACTGCTTGAGAATATCTCGTCGACTGAGTTTCTCCCCTGCCAGCCGCATGACCTCTCCATTGTCCTCACTAATATTGCAGTTGAATTCTTAACTAAGACCTATGGTTTCCACCTAACTTACCAACAAAGGAATTTATTTTTATAATGTCTAAAGCTTTTACCTACCCCGTGGACTAGGACCACAGCACTAGCTAAAGATGTTCAACCAAGAATATTAGTTTCTTGTTTTATCATTTACATATAATTGAACGAAAGTTTGGTAGACGATCATGGAACATGTTATTTCTAGGTTATCAGTCCTCTGACGGAGGAGAAGGATATAACTGTTGTTTGATGCTAATTTGAGGTAGAAACAAATGGTTTAGAGAACATACCCTGATTGCATCAAAAGGTCTAGTCTTTAGACCGCAGGGAGCCTTGATGGTGTTACCGTGCATAGGGTCACTGACCCATGTCACAATTTGTCCTGATCTGCGAGCTTCCCTGATCAAATGGGGAATTTTGACTCTCATGTTTTCAGCTCCCATTCTTACAATAACTGTAATTCTTCCTTCCTTGTTCCGAGGGTTCAAGATCTCAATAAGCTTCACTAGGTCATTTGGATCCATCTTGTCACTGACCTGCAATTACAGATTCACAAATCATTTCGTAATTGATGCCGATATGAAATTCAAGACCCACAAACATTAACCATCTTCAAATCCATTACAAACGACCGTGTCTAAATCAATAACTCTAAATTGAATTAAGCAAAAACTTTGTTGAACTTGAACTTGTTAATCTCTTAGAAACTCAACTCAGTAAATTGGTGGAATTTAGCAATTTGATACACAAAATTACAAATTTATTCAAACTCAAAAAGAAATAAAATTTCAAATATACCTTGATACCGAGGGGATTGGCAACACCTCTCAAGAACTCAACATGAGCACCATCCAATTGTCTGGTACGGTCACCGACCCAAAGCATATGGGCGGAGCAACCATAGTAACGCCCTGAAGTTGAATCCTCTCTAGTTAGAGATTGCTCACAAGGCAAATGCAAGCATTCATGTGATGTCCAGAACTCAGTGGTTGACATGATTGGATGATCAGTAGTAAGACCAGCAGCACTCATGAATCCTAAAGCCTCATCAACTCGGTGAGCCAATTCACGGTACCTATGTAAACCATCCCAAAATTATACATCTAAAATAGCATACACTAGTCCATAATTCATCAATTGAACCCTAAACACAATCACTAATTCAGAATTAAGCAAATTATGAATTCTATGAATTGAATCAAATACCTGTCTCCTAGTTCACTGTGTTCAGTGAAATCAAGGTTCCATTGAGTAACCCTTTGCCCTAAGAAGATTCAATGTTGCAGCGGATTGACAGTATGCCCTAATCAACCTTTGGGGATCAGGGTTCTTGATTTGGAATCAAAAGCATCTCCATTAACATTATCTCCTCTGTAACTTGGTAATTTGACTCCATCTTTTTCCTCCATATTGTCTGATCTGGGTTTTGCAAATTGACCAGCCATTCTACCTACCTAAAAATCAAAATCAAAATTCTCCTTCATTAGTTAATCAAAATCAAAAATTTCAAAACCCCCACAATTCCAAATCAAAAATTAAACAAACCCAGAGTCTCAAATTAGAAATCAAACACATTAAAACGATCTGAATTGATGATTGAAAGATGTATACCTTGACGATTGGCATTTGACCACCAAACATCATAACAATAGACATCTGAAGAAGGATACGGAAAGTATCCCTAATATTGACAGCATTAAACTCCTTTAAGCTCTCAGCACAATCATCACCTTGAAGCAAAAAAGCTTTACCCATGGCAGCTTCATTCTCTGTAATCTTCGTCTCTGTGCAAAAAAATGACTCAAATCCAGGTTTTAGAAAAGAACCCAAGTTATAATCTAATCCAACTAACAAAATGATCTGTCCTGCTAACTATACTCTGAACATCAACCATTCCATCTAACCAGCAATACCAACTCGAAATCAGGTTTGATCTTCTTCCAAGATTGAGCTTCAATTCCTCATATGCAATTTGAATTTCACCAATATCCCAATTTCTTCATCATAATAACCACCACCATCAGATCTTGATATCTCATTAGTTCAATCTTATTAAACCTCTAAAATCTAATGAACCCATCTATGTAACTTCAATCACCACCTTTATTCTCCCATTTATCAATTAATTCAGCAACAAAAGTTTCAAACCCGATCTGGAAGATTAATTAGGTTTTCAGTGAACCGAAAAGAAAGGAAATTTTTTTGAGCTAGGTTTTCTTCGAGGCGGAAGACTCGAGAGACTAGAAGAGAAAATGAAAGTTAAGTGAGGGAAATTTCATTTGGTGTTTTATTGAACGGTGGAGATTTAGGTAGGGAATGTCATACGGATTAGGGATATCTTTGGACGGTAGAGATTTGACTAGGGATTATCATACGGATCAAGGCAAGTGTGTTCTTTTTGTGCTAATACGAACTCATATATTCAGTTATATTATCAACCTTCGACACGAAAAAAATTCCAAAAAAAATATTAATAAATTTATTACATTGTTATCGACATTCTGATATAAAAAAATCCAAAAAATATATAAGAATGAATCGGGAAAATGAAAATGAATTCGATAATTGGTGTGTTTTCTTTGTGTTTTTGTGCTTTCTCTTTGTGTTTCCGGTTTGAATTTCGACTAGTCACATATGCCATGAAGTAATTTTGACTAGTCATACAGGTCATGAGGTAGCTTTAGTATATGATACATCATCGAAATCGATAAATATGAAGCTCCATGAGGGTTTTGACTTCAAACTTAGCATGATACATCATCGAAATCGATAAATATGAAGATCAATGTCGATTCAAACTTCATATTCAGTATAACAACAAATAAAATATGAACCAAGAAGCTCCGAGAGGGATCTGACTTCAAACTTAGCAGGATATATCATCGAAAACGATAAATATGAAGCTTAGTGTTGATTCCAACTTCAAATGTGGTGTAACAACAAACAAACTATGAACCAAGAAGCTCCGAGAGGGTTCTGACTTCAAACTTAGCAGGATATATCATCAAAAACGATAAATATGAAGCTCAGTGTCGATTCGAACTTCAAATGTGGACTACTATAAGTGTGAGAGTTCGCAAAAACGATGAATCCAACCATTTGGGTAAGATTCCATAGGAATATTCTCGAAACCTTAAACACACAAATTCGTCAACTTCGAGAAAGAAACTGCTCCGAGATTGAAACTCGTCCGGAGCGAACTACTATAAGTCTGAGAGTTCATAAAAACGATGAATCCAACCATTTATGGGTAGAGTCCATGAAAATAATCTAAGAAACCTTAAACACACACAAATTCGTCAACTTCGGGAAAGAAACTGGCTCCGAGAATGTAACCCGGCCAGAGGGACTACTATAAGTCCGAGCGTTCGCAAAAACGATGAATCTAACCATTTATGGGTAAGATTTCATGAGAATATTCTCGAAACCTTACACACAAAAATTCGATCAACCGAGAAATAACTATATTTGTCTAAGACTTCTAGATCAAATATGATGATCGATAATCATAAAAGATAATCAATGAATTTAATTGTGTTTCAAACTTTGCATTAAGCCACCGTATGCATACCAGGCTCCAAGATCGAAACTTGGCCTGAGTGGACTACTATAAGTCGAAACTTGGTAAGAACGACAAATCCATCCATATACAAGTAAGATTCCTTCAGGATATTGTACGAAACCTTAAACAAACCCTATTTCTGCATATTGTTTGCATACCAGGCTTCAAGATCGAAACCTGGCCGTGAGTGGACTACTATAAGTCAGAAACTTGGAAAGAACGACGAATCCATCCATTTACAGGTAAGATTCCTTCAGAATATTCTACGAAACCTTAAACAAACCCTATTTCTGCATATTGTATGCAAATCAGGCTCAGAGATCGAAACCTGGCCGCGAGTTGACTACTCTAAGTCAAAAACTTGGTAAAAAAGACGAATCCATCCATTTATATGTAAGATTCCTTCGGTATATTCTACGAAACATTAAACAAACCTTATTTTTGCATATTCTATGCATACCATGCTCCTAGATCGAAACCTGGCCATGAGTTGACTACTCTAAGTCAGAAACTTGGTAAGAACGACGATTCTATCCATTTACAGGTAAGATTCCTTCGGAATATTCTACGAAACCTCAAACAAACCTATTTTTGCATATTGTATGCATACCAGGATCAGAGATCGAAACCTGGCCGCGAGTTGACTACTATAAGTCAGAAACTTGGTAAGAACGAAGAAACCATCCATTTACAGGTAAGATTCCTTCGAAATATTCTACAAAACCTTAAAAAAAATTTATTTCTGCATATTGTATGCATACCAGACTCAGAGATCGAAACCTGGCCGTGAGTTGACTACTATAAGTCAGAAACTTGGTAAGAACGACGAATTCATCCATTTACAGGTAAGATTCCTTCGAGATATTCTACGAAACCTTAAAAAAAAACCTATTTTTGCATATTGTATGCGTACTAGGATCCGAGATCGAAACCTGGCCGCGAGTTGACTACTCTAATTCAAAAATCTGGTAAGAACGACGAATCCATCCATTTACAGGTAAGATTTCTTCTAGATATTCTACGAAACCTTAAAAAAATCCTATTTCTGCATACTATATGCGTACAAGGATCCGAGATCGAAACCGGGCTGTGAGTTGACTACTCTAAGTCAGAAACTTGGTAAGAACGACGAATTCATCCATTTACAGGTAAGATTCATTCAAGATATTCTACGAAACCTTAAAAAAAACCATATTTCCGCATATTGTATGCGTACTAGGATCCGAGATCGAAACCTGGCCGCGAGTTGACTACTCTAATTCGGAAATCTGGTAAGAACGACGAATCCATCCATTTACGGGTAAGATTTCTCTAGATATTCTACGAAACCTTAAACAAACCCTATTTCTGCATAAATGTATGCATACCAGGCTCTTAAATCAAAACATGGCCGCGAGTTGACTACTCTAAGTTAGAAACTTGGTAAGAACGAAGAAACCATTTATTTACAGGTAAGATTCCTTCGAAATATTCTATGAAACCTTCAACAAACCTTATTTCCGCATATTCTATGTATACCAGGCTCAGAGATCGAAACCTGGCCGCGAGTTGACTACTCTAAGTCAGAAACTTGGTAAGAACGACGAATTCATCCATTTACAGGTAAGATTCCTTCGAAATATTCTACGAAAACTTAAACAAACCTTATTTCTGCATATTCTATGTATACAATGCTCCGAGATCGAAACCTGGCCGCGAGTTGACTACTCTCTTCATAAACTTGGTAAGAACGACGAATCCATCCATTTACAGGTAAGATTCCTTCGATATATTATACGAAACCTTAAAAAAAAACCTATTTCTGCATATTGTATGCGTACCAGGATCCGAGATCGAAACCTGGCCATGAGTTGACTACTCTAAGTCAGAAACTTGGTAAGAACGATGAATTCATCCATTTACAGGTAAGATTCCTTCGAGATATTCTACGAAACTTTAAAAAACCCTATTTCGCATATTGTATGCGTACCAGGATCCGAGATCGAAACCTGGCCGTGAGTTGACTACTCTAAGTCAGAAACTTGGTAAGAATGACGAATCCACCCATTTACAGATAAGATTCCTTCGAGATATTCTACGAAACCTTAAACAAACCCTATTGATGCATATATGTATGCATACCAGGCTCCGAGATCGAAACCTGGCCGTGAGTTGACTATTACGGAGATTGTGAAAATAATTAAACTATCCTTATCTGAAATAAGTAAAGTAAATATTACAGATAGTGAAAATGATCATATTACCCTTCATGGAAATTTGTGCAATAAATATTATGGAGATTGTGAAAGTGACCCGACTACCCTTTTCAAAAAAAGTAAAGTAAATACCACTGCTTGTGAAAATGACCATATTACCCTTCTTGGAAATTAATGCAATAAATATTATGAAGACTATGAAAATGACCAGACCACGCTTATCGGAAAATAAGTAAACTAAATATTATAAATTGTTAAAATCACCATATTACCCTTACTAGAAATAAAGGTAATAACTCGTGAAAATTACCAGTATCCTTATCTGAAGTGAGTAAAGTAAATATTACAAATAGTGAAAAATGTATGTAATTAGTTACAGAGAAGGCGTGTATGTGATTGTTTACAGAGAAGGCTTCGTGTTGTTTGTGACTCAGTCACCTGAGCATTATTTTTGAGCATTACATTTTGTTTTACAACTCTTATGAAGGGTTGTCATAAAGTTAGTGTATTAAAGTACCACAAACTTGTGGAACATGTAATAGTGTAGGTATGGTTAGCGGTGTAGACTTCCATACGGGTTGAGGATCAAATCCCCCATCCTAATTTCTTCTATTGTTCTATATTTTTACTTCAACAACACTTATAAGTGTTGTTATACATTTTTATTAAAAAAATAAAAAAAAAAGCCAAAACTTGTGAACGGTAAGGATGGTTGATGAGCTAGACGTCCATGCAATAGATTCATGTTCGAATCTCCCCTATAACCTCATTTTTTCCAGCATTATATATTTTTACTTCAACAACACTTATAAGTGTTGTTGTAGGTTTCTATTTAAAAAAAAAAAAAAAAAAAAACCGAAACTTGTGAACCGAAAGGGTGGTTGATGAGCTAGACTTCCATGCGGTAGGTTCATGTTCGAATCTCCCCCTCTAACATTTTTTTCATTATCATATTTTTGTGTTCTTCAACAACACTTGTTAGAATTGTGATAGGCTAAGTCACTACATATATGGAACAGAGTTGTTATAGCTAAATGTCGTCACAACTGTTTTGCTAAAGGAGTTGTTGTTTGTTTTCTTAGCGCAACCCCTTGTTTCGTAAGGGTTGGCAGTGATGATATACGACAACTCTTCCTTTGAAACCGGTTGTAAAACATAGGACTTTCTACGATGTTTAGAAAAGTGTTGTAAATCTCCAGTTGTAGATGTATATTTTTCCCGTAGTGCCACTGCTTTAAGAAATAGTGAGTGAAAGCGTTAGTAAGTAGCCTTCAAGTGATTACTCAAATTATATATGTTTGTTGCAGTCTCTCTTGGAAAATCCTTTGGTAAAGGAATGTTAATGATGCAAGACGTTTTCTCAAGTTCGTTATTCTCGTTTCACTTACTATGATGCCGTCAGTACTGGAATAAATCAACATGGAAGTTGGAACGAATTAGAGAAAAAACAATTAGTAGTATCAAAACCAAGTAACTATTTTATATATGGAAGGATATGCGCATTGCTCCCCATGTTACGTACAATTTTCTATATTTTCTTTAATATTCCTTGTTTACTCTAGGAAATGATATTCATCTATCCGTTTACAGCTCTATTGATTATTTAGTTCTAAGTGTTGCAAGAACACCGGTCCAGGATTGTCTGTCGGGACGCACTACTAGGTGAAAGGGTTTACCATTTTAGATGTTGTTGAACAGTGAATAGAGAATTGTCTTAGAACCGTGAAAAGCACCTTGTTTTGATTAATTAAGTTGGCCACATGTAACTAGAATGTTGGTGAGGAAGGGGATAAAAATGAATCAGAAGCCTTGCTATGAGAAGTAAAAATGGTATTTGGTTTGTGGTAAATAGTTTTAGTATAAAATGATATTTGGTTTGTGGTAAATAGTTTTAGTATACGAGTATATTATTTACCTTTTTTTTTAGTTAATTTAATTGAAATAACAAAAAAAAAAAAAGGAAAAGTACTGTGAAAAATACATTATACAAAAAGCTGGACTCCAAATCTGCAATTATAATTTTTGAAAACTAGACAACTACCTCCAAAGGGGAAGGGCATTGTGTAGAAATACAGTAAAAACTCCATATATTAATAAACTCTATATATTAATAAAAAATTTGGTCCCAACTTGTAAAATCATATATAAAATAACCTCCGTATATTAATAACCTCTATATATTAATAATTTTGTTAGGTCCCAAGTGTATTAATATATGGAGGTTTTATTGTATATGAAATTTGTTACGACTTTTTCTAAAAGAAATTAGTTAATATAAATGATATGAAAACACACAAAAATAATATAGTTAAAAAATTAAATTAAATGAAGAATATGGTAAATTATTATACTTTTGAATTGTAAAAAATATGAGTAGAATTTATGATTTTTAAGAGATTTTTGCTTTATAAGAATTCTTATGAACTCTTCGAAAAAATGATTTTATAGTATGATGTTTTATATTATGTTGTTTTTCTGAATTAATATTCTTCATGACATTATCAATTAATCGGAATGTATATTTACTATTGTGGATCAAAATATGTTTCATGAGGTCTTTAATTAATCGAAATATACATCAGAGGACTAAATTTACTTATGTCAACCAAGATATGCTTTATGACATCATCGATTCAATAAAATCTACACTATAGGTGTAAATCCGCCAGTGAAGACCAAAATTTGCTTTATGACATCTCTGATTAACCGGAATCTAGTTGTACTCTAAAGGTGAACCAAAATATACCTAATGACATCTTCGAATATTCGGACCAAATGTCTAAATCTTCTAATGCTAAAAGCAGATGCATTATGACAGTAACTCTAAAGGTCGGCTTACTTGATGACATCTTTGATTAACCGGACCGACCTTCTAAATCTATTAATGCAGAACAAAATATGTTTGATGACAAAACTCTAAAGGTCAACCAAAATATACGAGTGAGATTTTGACATTATTAGAGATTGAACATTTGTCTAACTATTGTAATTATGACTGACTTTGATAATTATCATGGTAAATAATAAATCACGAGTTTCCGATGATGAATTTTCTATGAACATAATTCTCACAGAGTTGGAAAACTCGTCCATAAATCTATTTTGGATTGTTGAAAGGAAATTATTGAATTAAGGTGCACATATCTAAATCAAGAAGTAATTTTCGGATCGCGGAGGTCAATCATAATTCTACTTGGAAGTCTAAAGATTAAAAATTCTTGTAAGGATTGTAATAATTATAGGCAACAAATCGAGGAGTATCCGTGAAGATAATTAACAAGATATTTACTTTAGAAAATAAATATTCGTCTGTATTTTTACCTACATCGAACTAATGATTTCCTAATAAAATAATTAAGATTTGATTTTCGAGAATGAACTTAAAGAACGAGACTCTGACATTAGATCAATATTGAACAATCGTCTAAAGATATAATTTTGACTTACCACAAACTAAGGTTATCCCAAAGAAATGATAATAATTCAATTTCGATAATGAACTTTAAATGAATTATATTCTACAACAAAGATCGTCTCCTCGGTTGATTCATCATAAAAGTCACTTAAAATATTGTGTTTAACAACATACGGTTTTGGTATAAGCAAAGAATATATATAAATTAAAATAAATTTGATATTGTTATCGACCCTTGGTAATTCATAAAATCGGATAATATACATAAAAATGAATAAGATCTAAATTTTATAATCGTCATTGTCTTTTGATTAAACAAAATTTCAAAGTCCACTTTGAAGGTATATTTAGGGTTAGGCAAAAAAAATTTGACTTAGTGGAAGAGCTTATTAAGGATAATATAGTAGGTTTAGGGCTTGGTGAAGATTTTGACTTAGTGGAATGGGTCATTAAGGATAATATAACCCGGTATTGGTAGGTTTAGAGCTTTCAAGCAAAAATTTCGACTCGGTGGAAGAGGTCATTAAAGATGATATGACAAACGTTGATAGGTTGAGCTCGGTGAAGATTCTTAATTAGTAAACCCTACTTTATCACATCTTCAATGAATCAAAATCTAAGACGAAGGTCTAAATCTACTAACGTGAGTACAAGATACTTCAAGACATAACCGAAATTTATACTTGAACTCTAAATGTCAATCAAAATTTATTTGATGGTTTCTTCGGTTAATCGAATCTATGGAGAAAGTCTAAATCTAATGTGGACCAAAATATACTTCGTGACATCTCCGGTAAATCGAAATTTGTACTTGAATTCTATATTTCAACCAAAACCTAATTGATCACATCTTCGACTAATCAGAATCTAAGAAGAAGGTCTAAATCCACTAGTGTGGACCAAAATATACTTCATGACATTTTATACTTGAACTCTATATGTCAACTAAAATTTATTTGATGGTTTCTTTGATTAATCGAATCTACGGCTAATGTGGACCAAAATAAACTTCGTGGTTTGTAGATGGTGAAATTTGGATAAAGGGAAAAAGTGTCATTTCAACCCTATAGACAGTAATTCAACTCTCACATGGGAGAGATTAAGCCCTTAGTCCTCAAGGCATCCTTAGCCACGATTTCTAGTATACGTCCACGCGAGACACCGCGGGTCGTGATGTCGTGACTCCTAGCGCACATCCTCAATGAGATACTTGTAATACCCTCGTATTTTTAGCTACGGTTTGGGTCGGGTTATACCCAAATTAGTTAACCATGTCGTTTAGGTTGTTTCCTTTGCCTTAACCTAGTTGGGTTGTTTGAACTAGAAAGGCTACAAGTTAAGGTGGAAATATAGTCACCTTATTAGTTTTGATAATTAAATAAAAAATGAGAGAAAAAAGAAAAAAAAATATAAATAGAGAAAATATGATTAAGGTTTTATATACCTAAAAGTTTAGAAAAAGAATTTTAGAACTTAGAAATCAAAGGCTAGGAGAAACAAAAAAAGATGGAGATATAGGTTTTTGTTTAGAGAAGAAATCTATGGAGAGGAAGAAGATGAATTTATGATGACCATTTTGCTATGTTTTTGACATTCTTAGGAAGTCTTAATGATGCTAAAACGATTTGAACAAAAGTTGTGTATTTGTGATTTATCTATTAGTGTGCTTTGGATTGAGTCAATTTGACATTTCTATGAATTTATGATGAATTGTTTGGTAATGATATGTAATCAAGCATTACCGTAAGATTTTAAAATTAAGGACGCATGAGATTCGGTTTTTCCAGAGTCACACGGATCCAGAAAAAGAAATTTGCCACACGGATCTGAATCCGTATGACAAGATAAATGAGATCCCGTCCGTTATTATATTTCAATCACACGGCCGTCTTCTCCCTATCTAATGAGATCACGACAGTTTTTCCTAGTTTATTTTCATTAAATGAGAATCCCTTGCCTCCCGTCATATTCCCCTCTAATTAATTTTAAGAAATGAGATTCCCTTGCCTCTCTCTATCTATCATTTTCCTCTCCAGATCCGTCTACATCACCGGTTTTCTCAATCTCATTCTTTATTCTAATCTTTATCCTTCACATGTAAATCTCTTAACCTTGTTGTTTTCCTTCCAATTTTTAATATGCTTGGATTTGTTTCGGTGTTTTTCATATGTTTGATGATAAAAAGTTAGGTTTCCTTTGTTATTCATGTTGGTTTTTTCTATGAACTTATTTTCATAATTTTGTCTAGTTTTTTAGGGATTACTTAGGAGTATTCGAATAATTTTGGTTTAGTCATAGGATGCATACATTGATTCAGTCGTTTTCTAGTGATATGATTTTTCTAAGGACATTATGTAGCTTTTCAAAAGAAAGGAGTTATTATGTAATGTGATTTCGTTCCAATGTCTCTGTTTTTAGTTATCTTTAATAATGTGTTTTGGTATGTGCGGTGGTTTTTTCACCGACAAATATTCCTTCCCATTATGACAAGCGGGATGTAGTATTGGTATATGCTTTGGGCTTTGGGAGTGATGAAATTGCCAAGTCTTTGACCATGACAAATGCGTAACTAGTTTGTTGGGTGAATCCTCACATTTTAAAAAAGCAAGACTTATAACCGCAACCGCAGCTCGCTGCTTGGGTCGTTTCACAAAGTTCCTCAATGTGATAGTTCCCGGAAAAATGATTACATCCGCCATAGTAAGTGTATATGGCAGTGTTATTATAATATACTTATAGTTCTCATATATGTTTATCACATTTTCCCATGGCTTTTAATTCGTGTACAACAATGTTAATATTAATGTTGTTCTTCGGATGGAACATGGACTATCTCGTTGAGCTTATCGGGGTGAGTGTTGACATCAGTTTGACAGGCTCAAGTGTCTTTTGGTTACATCTTGAGGAAAATGGTTTTTTATGACATGCTAAGAGGTCCCTCTGTTTTTGCAGGATGCATACAAGAATGGGTTGTCCAAAATTGGTGAAGAGGTCAAACAATTGGCTGATAAAACGAAGAAAAATAGTTTGAAACCTGATGGTTATGAGGCGAGTGGTTTGTCAACTTTCCCTTTATCAATTTGAGGCTTATAGGGAGGCACGTTTACCATCTCAAACTTGGGAGGTCCCTTGGGAGTCCATCTCAAACTTGGGAGGTCCCTATGGATTCGAACAATTATCTGGTATCGTCAGTCCTTCTCAAGCTGGAATTCTTGATGTTGGAACATGTCAGATTCAATGCAATTAACTCCTTGATATTCCTAAAGGTTTCTCTTATGTCACCCCAATTTTCCTCTTAAATACTCTTTCCACCTTTGTTTTGAGCAGCTGAGAAAAGGGTGGTGCCTGGAGCCGGTCCTGATCAACTTGCGGTTGCCTCTTTCATGCCGGTCCTAATCTTTAAAGTAAACTGTAATCTTGTATTGTTCATAAGCACTGACTAATTACCAATGTGAGATTTAAATTACAAATTTCGTTTTCATTTGCAGCTTATGCACATAAATTACTAGTATGGTTCATTAATTAGTTGCGATGCCATGAAGGCTTTCTGTAGCATATTCTTTTTTTGGATGCAACTAATTATGTTGTTAGATGTGTATGATATTTTTCTTTAGTATTGGGGACAGTGTAACCCAAATGCATATTGCAAGCCTTTTATGTTAAATGATTCATATTCCTCCTATTGTAATTTGTAAAACAAGTTATGGTTTATGCGTCACAAGTGCAGCTTAGATGTGGGAAGTCCTAGAATGTAGCAATTTTATGTAATCATACATTCAATTATATTAAGTTAATTATCATATGGCAGTTGAATTACGAGACTAGTTATAGTGAGACGGTCTTTCTTGTGGTTCATGGCAAATTACATGTGTGTACCTCATCAACATGGATATGCCGTGATTATGGAAGCACAACCCGAGGAAAAGCATAAGTAAGATATCCTACATATTTCATGATTATTTTGTACTTCTTTACATCCTAACCACCATCGCGGTTTTATTATTTTTAGGTATATTGAAAAGGGCTACAAGCGTGAGGAACTATCATGCCCGCTATGTTAGGTTGTATAAGTGAAATGCCTAGCACCACACAATGGCAAAGCAAGTCAAGATGCAAAGTCAATCCACCAACGATTCATGGCGCCAAAGCGTAAACACGGGAGGAAGGTATATGACCATGGTAGTGAGATCCAGAGGCCCTAGAAATGTCAGTAACATCGAAGAGAAGAAGTGCTCGAATTGTTGGCCAGCTTTAATGGGCTAGAAATAAATTTTACACGAAATAGTATCGTAGGGTCGTAGAATTGGTTCAACTTTTATTGGGAAAGAAAGGTAGAGGTTATTTAGTGACCTTATCTTTCTGTATTAAGTTTGAATACACATAAATTTTAGGTCCTTGTCTTCTCCTATCTTTCGTTTCATGTTTGCGAATTATGTCTAGTATAATGAATGTCCTCTCGATACTTAAAAATTGGGCTGCAATCGCTATGTCTAGTATTTCGTTTCTTTTACTTGCTCATCGATTTTTATGAACTCGAAATAGTCCAAATAAAGGGAGAGTCGCAAATGAGATTTTTAATGAATGAATTGATTAAAAAGCAAAGAAGTTTCACAAGCATTACACAGGAAAAGGTGGAAAACTGAAGAGCTCTCGTCGAGGAATTGTCTCTATAGTTACATCTCTTCAGTACATTGGAAACTTATGTGTATGTTAAGCAACCTTGGCAACAAAATAAATCTACCGAAATTCCAAGCCCTTGAAACACCTGATATGGGCAGCGTCTTACGAAAGCACTTTTCGAGGGATCTCTCGAAAGCAGTAATGTAAAAAAGCACTTACAAACGAATTATAACTAATAGGTACACCAAGATGCATATTAATTCAGTGATAAACCTAAAATGGTTAGCAATATTTCCATCCGCATCGCCAATGAGAAATTAACCTGAGTGTTTTGAATAGCAAGGATCAACATCTCTTACTTTTTTTCTCCGCTAGTCGTCGTCGCAAGGATCAACATCTCTTACTTTTTTGCTCCACTAGTCGTCGTCCTTGAATCGCTAAAGCATCAATTTCAAGCTTCTTGTAAGCCCTCTCAATCACCTTTTCCTCTCTGGTACACTGAAAAACAAGCAAGATATTTGGAGACGAGAACTTAAAATACAAACACTGGGTATGGATAATAGAACAAAAAAAAAAAAAACCTCTGTGAAGCAAAAGACTTGAACTTCTTTAACCAATCCTGTGAGCAAAGTCCTCGGCTTGCAAATCCACTTGGTGTTCCTACATGATTCATCATAGAAAAAGGGGTATAACTGGACCAACATGTTAAGTCAAAAAAGAGACATTAAGCATTTTATCAAAAAGTAAATGAGCAATAATGTTTTCTTTTCTTTTAAAAGAAAATCATAATCAATTAAAAGAAGATGTCTCAAAACGTGATAGAAGAGATACAAATCCAAAATAAAGAAATAAACAAAACAAAAAAAAAGCAAGACAATTGGGAGTTGAGAAGATTAATTATACTTTTATAGTCTTTACTTTTTCTAACCTAATCAAGTAAACTAGGAAAAGGGAAAAAAATTTGCTGTTTGAATTTTCTGTGTACACAATGAGGTTATTAGGGTAGACTGTTGGTATACTTGATTAGGTTATAAGGGTAGACTATTGGTATACTTCAACGAGGAATGAAGGGAAAAATGAAATAAGAATGAAAAATTAAGACGTGAAATTGCAAATTTTTGTGGACCTTAGGGTGGTGGAGACAGAGGTGTAATACAGATGTAAGACTAAATAAATTAAATAACAATAGCCGATTGATGACACACATGATATGGTCCAGACCTTAGTTTTAAAAGTCAGGACCTTCCTAAACCTACGTGGTGCTTACTTGGCACCTAAGGTCCGGACTCTAGGTCTAATGGTCAAGACCTTCCTGAACTTATGTGGTTCCTATGTGGCAACCCATATTTGGAATTTTAAAAGGTCCAGACTTTAGCATGAAAAAGTCCGGACCTTTTTGACCTAATTATAGTACTTTTGAATAATCTCAAAAGGTCCAGTTTGAGGTCAGGACTTTCGATTGTGGACCTTAACAATGAACAAAATATTTTATTCACTTTTGATTTTATTTTATTTTTGCTAAAGAAAAGTTATTATTTGATTAACAAGACAAAAGAAAGTTAGATAAAACACAATCAATTTTTACGGATGTAGCTACACAAAAACCAAAAGTTATACAACAGGCAAAAACAAAAAGAAATAATCAATAAACACCTTTTTTCCAAAGAAAAATTAGTTAATATTTTAACTATATACCTTTCATTTATATTACTAAATATAGTTTTGGTCTCATTCGCTTTACCTTCCTTACTCACGAAAACACTAGCGTCTTAACCAATTTATCTACCCATGATAATATTTGAAAGCAATAACAAAAAAATGGAAGGTCCACTAATTTTTAGGACAAAAATGTAATAAAGTTATATGTTAGGGGTAAAAATGGTACACAAACCCATATTCGTGTATTAATTTACGTTTCCGATATTTTTGAAAGACACACCCAAAAATGTCCTATTTTTGTTAATTAGGCCGACAAGAGAAGAAGCTTTTAAAAATTCATCAAATGGAAATACAACATTAGCAACTCAGACCGCTAATTATGTATTCCCTTTGTTACTCGACGACTTTTTTGAGCGTGGTGGTTGAAAGCTGAATAATGTTCGAATTTGAATATCTAGAGTTTCTATCCCCACCTGTGATATTTTCCACCAATCCCATGCTTTGGTTTGGATTGCTATTTCGGTGTTTCTTTTTTGTCCAAGAGGACGCCTGAGTGGTGATTTACTAAATTTCAGATAGAAATTCTATGCAAACAACACTAAAAAAATCCCAAAACTATTCCTCTCACCACCCAAAAATGAGCTTCCTGCTAGTCTTGAGGAAATGGATTCAAGTGAGAATAAGGGCTTCAGAGGTGTTTTTTGTGTTGTTTGTCGGGAACTAGCTACTCAGTTTCAAATCTGCTCTCTCCCACAGTACTTTTTCAGGTTTATCCCGTATCTAGATGGCAGGTAAACACAGACCACTATAACTTAAGATTACCATATGGACGCCAAATTTTCAAATGTTGTAAGATTAGTGCGGCTAGCTACTGGCCTCTAGTCAGCTATGCCCTTGGAGAATATCTTCATGCTATGTTTTATGGTTGTCCTGTCCAACACATTTCGGCAGTTAACCCAGCAGATCTCCATCAAATAACACGTAAGAACAATCCTAAATTTGGGAAAACTTGCTCGATAGGCATACCCTATTAAGTTTTAAATAAATGGACGTAAATTAGTTACTTAATTTAGTTCTTTTCTTGAATCTCTGCAAAAAAATAATCGCGTATATAAAGAACTCCCAGTTTTAACACAATTTCATACAAGTACGAACGAATAAACCTCTCCATTTCTCTTCTGTATTGCAGAGAGACTGAGAGGGGAGAAGAAGAAGAAGACAAGAAGAAGAGAGAAGAAGAAACAAAAAGAGATGGCAAGAGCAAATATGATCGGCTGGGCAATGTTATTGGTTGCGGTGATGGCTTTGTATGTCGGCAAAGCTGAAGCATGGCCGTGCCAACTCGATTGTGCACGAGAACATGCACAGGAACAAGGTGGATCTGTTGCGTCACACATGTGGGAATGTTTTGGCGCATGTTTTGATCATTCTATAACCGTAAAAGGTAGTATACAATTCACTCCAATCCTTATTATATAGACCCTCCTCCACCACGCACACACGTACACACCCAGAACCACAAGCCAACACTTAAAGTTGAAACTAATCCATACGTACGCAAGTGTGGTTGGGGTCTGGAAACCCCAAACCTAGATTGTAGCTTTTTGCTTTCCATTATTTACTTATTTTTGGTAATGACAATCATTTTTTGTTTGTGTGCAGCTGAACCATCAGCTGAGACGCAAAAAGTCATCGAGTTTTTGGCTCAAGCACCTGAGTCCGAAAAGTACCCATCAGTAGGCAGAAAGGCATTTCCTCCTTCCAGGCAACCAATGATTGACAACATTTCATCAATAGGAATTAGGAAGGCATTTTCTCCTCCGAAGCAACCAATGATTTGAGGAGTTATATTAATTAACACATTGACATGAACTGTGCCCTTTGTAACTAACGTAGTTCCTCTCCTGCCCTCTTTTGATTCTTCTTCTTCTAATTCTCTCTTCTTTTTGTTTTCCTTCTTCTCCCCGTACTTGTATCACAGCGAAATGATTTTCACATTTCATTTCATTGTATATCAATAAATATTATAAGTTGGTTTTTCTTACATTTATGTTGCTCTATTTTTCTCATAACTAGGCCAGCTTACTTGGTCTCACAGAATTTGTAAGAATATTGCGCCGCGAATAGAATGATAAACAAGCGTACACTTCCGGTTAATATTCGTTGGCATGCGTGTTACATCGGTATTGGAGGATCGGGGAATCTACTGAGTCAACTCAGTAGATGAAAAAGGTTTGATTTTCATCTTCATTTCATATCTTTAATCCTTTTCCTTAGTCTTTTCTCTGAATTTCATCTTTGTGGTGTTATTATCTTCGACGGAGGATCTCCTAGTACTTTTATTTTCACACCATCTTATATTTTCCGTGTGGTTTTCGTAAATAAAAAATCAAACAATAATATAATATATTTGAAACTAATATTTTGGATATGTTCCTCTTACATATCGCCATGTTCTTACTAAAATGAGCATATTCAAAAATGTATAACACCACTATCTGTTACTTTGAAAATGAGCAGTTGAAGTTATGGATTTTTAACCACTATCTATTACTTTGATAGATGATGGTGTTATATGTTCTAGAATGCGCTCGCTTTCGATAGTTACGTATCCTCGAAATACCAGGTTCAAATCCGATACCATCAGATTTTAATAGGCGCCTAAAGTATGAGATGTTGTAAGAATAAAAGAGTGAAGGGATCCTCCCTCATTATCTTAATGTTTTTGGGCCGACCGACCGAGCGAAACGAGGGAGGGAGGACCTCCTATATGACCATTTTTTTTGTAAAATGTAAGTGATCAACGGACAAAAAAAAAGATTGGAAATGGTCAGGGCCAAAAAACCAAAAATACCCCTCTGAATCAAATTTTTCTTTTTCTTCCTTTAGACACTTTCGTAAATAAACCGAAAAGGAAGGGCAATAGGTATTAGACATTTTCGTGAATAAACCAAAGAGGAATGGCAAATAAGTATTTGACATTTTCGTAAATAAGCCAAAGAGGAATGACAAATAGATATAAGAGTCAAATTGTGGTATAACTCCTTATGTATTCTAGTATTTTTTTAGGGGTGTAATTGTCACCCATACTTTAATAGTATATTATGTCTAAAAATTCGTGTTTTAGAATTTTACAAATTTATCTTGTTGAAAAGGTTATAAGAAAATCTACGCAATGAGTGCAAACAACAATATCAAATTTAGAGTTATTACGAAAAATGATACTTTCACTTTAGACACAATTCTCGAAAATTGAATGCATAGCCATTATGCAAACCACCACAAAGGATGCATAACACATTATGCGGCCGCCATATTTTGGTTTATGCACAGACTAATTTTCCATTTCAGGAAAAGTGATATTTTTCTGTTTCAGGAAAAGTGATCTTCACTTTTTCAATTTAGCCTATTTTCAGGCGAAAATGAGACTGTGGAAGTATCTCTTTTTCTGAAACAGAGGTAGTATATAGCCAAAAGTTTTTTTGGAGACTGATTTATAAAATCTCCTTCATTTCATAAGCTCTCTCGCTGAACCACCATGATATATATTAAGAATGATCACTAAAATGAAGCATTGGATGCGCCAAATACTATATTGAGCATCCGATGAGCACAACTATAGGAAAGGGTACCCAACATCAAATGCCCTAGCCAATCAAGCTTTCTTTCGATAACAAGGGACAAAAAATATGGACATGTAATCGTTCTCTAGTTGAATAAGACTCATGGTTCACCATCTACGTATCAATTATAAGATGCGCGATGATGACCTAAATGAGCAATCATCGGGGTTAGCCCAATTGGTCAGGAGCCTGACTCTCAAATAGGAGGTCAGCAGATTGAGTCTCCGCTCACGAGTTTGGAGATCTCATAAAATACTCCTCTTATATAAAACTTAGTTTAAGATCTTAATATAATGTATCTTCTTTGCTATTAGAAAAAAGAAGAAGACCTAAATGAGCCCATTTTATATCTTTCATGAAGTCATATAATGACAGGGTCGTGGAATGTATGAATCCATATCTAATATGAATCCATCAATTCTAATAACAACAAAGATCTCCTTCTCCATCCAATTGGACACGATTTATAGTGTTGCATTTTAGTTTTAAATTATGGAAGTAAACAAAATGAAAGAAAAACTTAGAAACTTAGAATTCTCCGCCTCCCAAAATCTATTTTCTTCTTCTACTCTCTAATACTTAGCACAAAATCAAAATCTAAGTTTAATCTTAATACATTTGGCGGTACTTAAGGATAATTTAAGATTACCAAAATTATTTGGGTACGGGGTTCTTCAAATTACTTAGTAATATATATTTTTTAAGAAACCCCAATTTGTGTGAGCATCCCCCAATTGTGGGTTTTTTATTTTTGGTAGAAGTGGCTTCCCCTATGATGACTTTCATATTTTATGGTTGTCTTTCTCAAAATAAAATATCTTATGGTTGTCCAACACATATAGGGCTGGCAGCGGATATATATCCGGCGGATATTGACAGTACCGATAAGTTTAAGGTTAAGGATTATCGGATATCCGATATCCGATAATATCCGGCGGAATCCAAAAATTCCAATTCGATAAGGTTAAGGTTAAGTTATCGGATATCAGATTTTTTCCCAATAAAATCTGTTGGGATATATGTTTTAAAATAATTCTTTTGTACATTTATATCAACAATTCGAGCTTGGCCCAGTGGTTAAGCATTTTGGGCCTGGAGGGTTAGGTCTCAGGATCAAATCCCTCCCCCTACTGATTGTGCATATATATATTATAAATATATATAACATTAGTCCGGGAGCGGGGCCTTGGGGTCTTGGGAGGTCTTGGGAGGTCTCTTGAATTTGGAAAGTATTTTTTGCTATTTTTTGAAAATATTTTTCAAAACGTTTTCTGCCCTTAATTACGTTTTTAATTGTGATAATAATGGCATAATTTATTTGCCCGTTTTCTGACTGTTGAATGAAATTTTTATGGCAATAATAAATTTAATTTATTCTCTATTAATTTCGTGTTTAATGTTTTGGGCTATATAAGACAGTTTTTGAGAACAGAAAAACACAAGTTTTTACTATTGTTTTTTTCTGAGAATCAAGAGACCAGTTTTCTGAGCAAGATTAGAAAGAGTGAAAGTGATCAATCTCTTATTGTGTGCGTGAGGGATTGAAGAGAGCTTTTTTTATCTCGGCTGTTTTATCCTGGGGGCGTTGTGACGAAGAAAGACTGCTTGCACAAAACTCAAGGCAGAGCCACGAAACGTCTTAAAGAGAGCGACACAGTCGTGACTCGGTAGAGTAACTTGTTTTTGTGTTTAATCCTTATTTTGCGGGTCTGAAATCGGTGGATTTGTTCCAACAATTTTAAGACGAATCATACGCCATGGAATCGAAAAAGAAAACCGTTCTTGATATCAACAAACCGTTCAAGTTTGAAGGACTTCACTTCAGAAGATGGAAGCAAAAGTTGTTCTTCTACCTCAAACTAATGAAGTTGCACATGATGGTGACCTCCACCAAACCGGTGATCCAAAAGATGCGGAAGGCTGCGGCAAAAGCAACTCCAGTGCAGCAAGTGCAACTCCTCAACAAACCGAGAACTGTTGTGACCCAAACTGCTGAAGAAAAACAAAAACCTATGAAAAATGGGTTGATGATGATTTCGATTGCAAGAACTATATTCTCAATGCATTGTCGACGATTTATATGAATATTACTCCACGTTTGATCTTTTGCTAAAGATGTTTGGGATGCCTTACAGAAAAAAATACGATACTGAAGAAGCTGGATCGAAGAAATATGTTGTAAGCCGCTACATGAAATATCAAATGGTGGATGATAAATCGGTTGTTGCACGAGGCTCATGAACTTGAGAAAATTGCCCATGAAATTCGATAGAAGGTATGAAAGTTGATGAACAATTTCAAGTAGTCTGTTATGATTGACAAGTTACCACCTAAGCTGGAAAGATTTTCGTAATTCTTTGCGTCACAAGTCTAAAGAATTTTCTCTTGAAAGTTTGATTGTTAAGCTCAGGGTTGAGGAAGAAGCTCGGAAACAAGATAAGAAGGAAGAGATTCTCATTGTTTCTAACAATAAGACTCATCCTAATTTGAAACCTAAGAAAAAGGATATGAAACCTAATCCGAACCAGAAGAAAGGAGGAAGGCCTAATCAAAACAAGAACCAAAACCCATCAAGAAATGGACAGAATTCCAATTCGAGTTTCTTTGTTATACTGTAATAAACCGAACCACATGGCTAGGAATTGCGGGTTTAACAAGAAAAGAATAATGCACAAGCTAATCTTTGTGGATGGCGTTATAATAGCCATGGTCTCGGATCTGAGTTCTACATGGTTGGTGGTTCGATGGGTGGTGGATAGACAGAGTGGTGCATCGCGCCATTGTTGTTTTGATAGGTCCCTATATAAGAGTTATACGAAACAAAGGATAAGAAAGTGTTGTTGGGAGACTCCACAAAGCACTATTGTGAAAAGGTTACAGTATGGTAGAGCTGAAGTTTACTTCGGGAAGACACTTATCTTTGAAAGATGTCCTCCACACTCCCGAAATGAGAAAGAACCTTGTTTTAGGCTATCTTCTCAACAAGGTTGGGTTGTATCAAACTATTGGATCGATGTTTACACAATTACTAAAAACAGAGTGTTTGTAGGAAAAGGTTATGCTCTCGATGGAATGTTTAAGCTTAATGTTGAAATGAATAAAATTGCATCTTCTTCTTATATGGTGTGTACTTTTAATGTTTGGCATGCTAGACTTTGTCATGTGAACAGTAGATCAGTAGATACCATGAGTAAGCAAGGTCTTATTCCAAAAATATCCATGCATGATTTTGAAAAGTGTGAATCTTGTAGTCAAGCAAAAATAACCAAGAGTTCCCATAAATGTTTTTTGTTTGAGAATCGAACCTTTAGAATTGGTGCATTCGATTTGTGTGAATTTGAAGGTATATTAACTAGAAATGGAAAAAGATATGTCATGACTTTTATTGATGATTTTTCAAATTATACTTATGTTTACTTGCTAAGTCATAAGAATGAAGCTATTGAAAAATTTAAGGTTTTTATTCTTTGAAGTTGAAAATCAATTTGGTAGAAAAATTAAGAGATTTCGTAGTGATAGAGGCCTTTGAATATGATTCTAAACCGTTCTTTGAAATTTATGAATCTTGTGGAATCATACATGAAAAAACTGCTCCTTATAACCTGAAATGAATGGAAAAGTTTGAAAGAAAGAATCGTACTTTTACTACTCTTGTGACTGCATGTTTGCTAAGTTCTGGTGCTGCATCTCATTGGTGGGGCGAAATTTTGTTGACTGTTTGTTATGTTTTGAATCGTGTTACAAATTCAAAAACAAAAATATCACCTTATGAACTTTGGAAAAACAGAAAACCTAATGTTTCATATTTTAAAGTATGGGGTTGTTTGGCTTATGTTCGTATTCCTGATCCTAAAAGATCAAAATTAGCTAGTAAAGCTTATGAATGTGTGTTTATTGGGTATGCTCAAAACAGTAAAGCTTATAGATTTTTGATCTTAATAATAAAGTTATTATTGAATCTATTGATCTTGATTTCTTTGAAGAAAGATTTCCTTTTAAATCTAGAAATAGTGGGGTTCTCTACCTAGTGATGTACCTAGTACAAGTTCTCAACTTAGAATAGAAGAACCTAGAAATGAAGAAACTAGAGATCTTTGAAATTGAACCTAGGCGTAGCAAAAGGGCTGGGACTGCGACGAACTTCGGTTACGATTTTGAAGTTTATACTCTAGAGGAAGACCCTTCCAGTCTTCAAGAAGCACTTAATTCTCTGAATCGGGATTTTGGCAGGAAGCCATAGATAATGAAATTGACTCCCATAATCTTAATGGAACTTGGCACCTGTGCAGATTTACCCCTTGGTTGCAAAGCAATAGGTTGTAAATGGGTACTTAAAAGGAAGTTGAACCTGATGGTTCGGTAGACAAATACAAAGCTAGGTTGGTAGCTAAAGGCTATAGACAAAGAGAAGATGTAGATTTCTTTGATACTTATTCTCTGTTACAAGATTGACTTCTATTCGTGTTTTGATTGTTTCTTCTTGTGCATAATCTTGTTGTTCATCAAATGGATGTTAAAACAGACTTTTTTAAATGGTGAATTAGAAGAAGAAATTTACATGGAACAACCTGAAGGTTTTGTTGTTCAGTCAAGAACAAAAAAGTATGTAAGTTAGATAAGTCACTTTATGGTTTGAAACAAGCTCCTAAGCAATGGCATGAAAAATTTGATAATTTGATGATTTCACATGGTTTCAGAATTAATGAAAGTGACAAATGCATATATTATAAGTTTGAAAACAATGCATGCATCATGATTTGTTTGTATGTGGATGATTTGTTGATTTTTGGTTCAAACTTGTCTGTGGTTGAAGAAACTAAGAATATGCTTAAGTCTAACTTTGAAATGAAAGATTTGGGTGAAGCTAGTGTAATTCTGGGAATTAAGATTACTAGAACTAATGATGGTATTTCTTTGGATCAGTCTCATTATATTGAAAAGATTTTAAAGAAGTACAACTACTTTGATTGTAAACCTGTGAGTACTCCTTTTGATCCTAGTGTTAAACTTGTTTAAGAATACTTGGTGATAGCATTAGACAATCTGAATATGCTAGTATAATTGGTAGTCTTCGTTATGCAACTGATTGTACCAGACCAGACATTGCATATGCAGTGGGGGTTTTATGCAGGTTTACCAGTTGTCCTGGTTTGGAACACTGGAATGCAGTTGAGAGGGTTATGCGGTATCTTAAAAAGACCGTTAACCTAGGATTACACTATAAGAGATTTCTACTGAGTCCTTGAAGGATCTTGCGATGCTTGATTGGAACTCTCTTTCGGATGACTCCAAGGCCACTAGTGGATATTTATTTAATATTCTTTGGTGGCGTTGTGTCTTGGAAGTCAAAGAAACAGACAATTACGGCTCAATCTACGATGGAGTACTGGATTGATAGCACTAGCAGCTGACTAGTGAAGAAGCGAGATGGTTGAGAAACTTGCTTTCTCAAATTCTGTATGGGATAGACCGATACCGGCTATTATGATCCATTGTGATAGTATCGCGGCTATTGCAAAAGTACTGAAACCGTTTTTATAATGCTGTAAGAATCGACAAATGCGTGAAAGCACATACACTGATTAGAGAGTTTCTCACAACTAGTGTTGTACGTGTGGATCATGTTAGGTCGGAAGAGAACTTAGCCGATCCTTTGTGAAAGGATTAGCTAGAGAAAAGGTATTATATACCTCTAAAGGCATGGGACTTTTTCCCACTAGAAGTTGAGTCATTTTGTGATGGATACCCACCTAGAAATAGGTTCAAAGGGAATAACGATTCACAAATGATATGGAGATAGAATCATGCTTCTTTCCCATGGCATGATATCCTGAAGCGGGTTAAGGTTGAGTTCTTTAACTCTTAATGAAGTCTATAGCTCTGTATAGAGTGGGGTACCAAGCTACAGGAGTACCTTTGATAGACTCACCTATGTGAATGAGAAAGTGTGGCCGCTTTCTATGAGAACATGGGCAGTTCTCTAGAACATTCATTGAAACTGGGATAAGCACAAGGCCTTAATGTGCTGGCATTTAGGACTTTACTCTTTGTATAGTTGTGTGTGTATTAAGTAATTCGTTCTCTCCATAGAGTTCAAAGACATATGTTCACTCTGTGTCAGAGTTCGGAGAAATTAATACTATGTAAAGGTTCAAAACCGAAAGGTACCTTTGCTTATGCACATAACTTTATGGATCTTGCTCAATGATTTTAAAAATATAAGTGGGGATTGTTGGGATATATGTTTTAAAATAATTCTTTTGTACATTTATATCAACAATTCGAGCTTGGCGGTGGTTAAGCATTTTGGGCCTGGAGGGTTAGGTCTCAGGATCAAATCCCTCCCCCTACGATGGGTATATATATATATATTATAAATATATATAACATTATTCCGGGAGCGGGGCCTTGGGGCCTTGGGGGTCTTGGGAGGTCTCTTGAATTTGGAAAGTATTTTTTGCTATTTTTTGAAAATATTTTTCAAAACGTTTTCTGCCCTTAATTACGTTTTTAATTGTGATAATAATGGCATAATTTATTTGCCCGTTTTCTGACTGTTGAATGAAATTTTTATGGCAATAATAAATTTAATTTATTCTCTATTAATTTCGTGTTTAATGTTTTGGGCTATATAAGACAGTTTTTGAGAACAGAAAAACACAAGTTTTTACTATTGTTTTTACGAGAATCAAGAGACCGATTTTACGAGCAAGATTAGAAAGAGTGAAAGTGATCAATCTCTTATTGTGTGCGTGAGGGATTGAAGAGAGCTTTTTTTATCTCGGTTGTTTTATCCTGGGGGCGTTGTGACGAAGAAAGACTGCTTGCACAAAACTCAAGGCAGAGCCACGAAACGTCTTAAAGAGAGCGACCTGGTCGTGACTCAGCCGGTAACTTGTTTTTGTGTTTAATCCTTATTTTGCAGGTCTGAAATCGGTGACTGTTCCAACAAAATCCGGTAACTAGGAAGAAAAACTTAAAACTTAAAAAAACAGAGTCTTTGTCTTTTTGAGTTCAAAATGTTCAATAAAAAGTACAAACCCACACACGCACAATGTTTAGAGTTTACTCACAGTCTAGTGAATGCAAAAGAAAGTACACAACTGGCTACAGCAAAGCCAAAAAAGAAAAAACAATGTCTGACAGAGGCTAACAATGTCAACACGCTAGTGAGGAGTGTGATCTTGCTTGGCTGCCTGGCCTGTTGCATCATTGCATCAACTTCACCCCAGTCCATGATTTCCATATTTGCATTCACAAAGAATCACTTGATAAGAAAATTCAAGAAACAAAAAAATATTTCACAAGCAGTTCAAGGCAACAGTTGATCACATAATTTATAGTGGAAGCTTTAGCCAATGTTGCATCTGTACATTTGATATGAAAAGCTTTCAGCTATACCTGAAGCTCATCTAAATCATCATGTGCGCAAGAATTTCTGACATCCAACATTTCAAGCAGCATACCTTACCAACTGACCAATCTAAAAATTCCAGGCTACAATCACTTAACTCAACAAATTGTCTATCACAGTTGAAATCTGAACAAACAAGTAGACAACCAATTTTTGGTGCTATTCTCTTCTATTAGTCGAGAGCTATGGAGAGATTCAGATGAAAAATATCCAAACAAAATGATTTTCAGCAAACTCAAAATAAAATACCACAACAAAATTAGAGAGAGGGAAAACAACAATAAGAAGGTAATTAAAATATAAAATCTTTCAATTCTCTAAACAAATTTATTCACTTGCACCACCAGCTACCTGAACCAAAGAATATGGATAACATGGACAGTTTAGTGAACAGAAGAACATGTCAACAACTATATAAGCTACACAAATAGAAAAGGCTGATATAGAATCCATTATATGGTAACTTATTGCATCGACATATAAATAGCACAATGATATGATGTGAACCCGTCAATCTGATATTAACTGAATATGATAGAAGAACAAAAAATAATGGCAATTATAAAACACAAATAAGTTTGTCTCATATTGTTTCTATAAAAAGATTGAGATCATACCGAAATAAGATACAGTATGAACTAAGCTACTTAAAACTCTTGAATTTTATAACTAACAACCTAACATCTACATTCACATAAAAGCAACTTCTACGTATTAGAAAACAAGCAAAGAAAGGTTCCACAATTTCATCATGTATCACAAACTTTAAAAGTAAAGACAAATTATTATTCAGTCAATTTAGCCTCTTGTTTGCACAACCTTTTATCATAATTATAGACTAAGAATTGCCCACACAGATCATTAAAGCATCAAGCCTAAACCTCCAGACAAGCTAAACACAATAAAAGCAAGCTAAAATAACCTGACGTGAACAATATCCATGTTGATATACGTTTACCATCACTGGAAGCTAGTGCTTACCATAGCATACAATTCACAAATGTTTCCCAAAGGAGCACAAATTGCTCAAAGTTCTATACTAGATTGAGGACTACAATCCCTAACTATCGACGACCATGTACAAATTGCTCAAAGTTCTATACCATACCATGCAATCGATTTGTGTAAAAAATGAAAACCTAATTTCGAAATTGTTAATTTCAGATATCTCAAACCCTAATTTCAGAAACATCAACAATGAGTTGATTTTAACAAAAATAAACAAAGGGGTTTAGTCGTTTAGATTACTTACTTGTTTTTTGAATGAAAAATCTCTGACCAAAATCAAAACGTCACCTTCTACAGATCTAAATCAAAACCAAAAACTAAACTTTATCTTAGTCTCTGGATTCCAATCAAACCCACCTTTTGAATCTATCTATCTCTATATACCTATCTCTCGATCAAACCCTCTCTAATCTCTATATATATACCTCTCTCTCGATCAAACCCTCTCTAATCTCTATATACCTCTCTCTCTCTCGATCAAACCCTCTCTATTAAGAATGAGGAAAAAAATGTTAAATATCTAATACTTAGGGGTTGGAAATTACAAGTACACCCCTAGGATATCAGATGTCAGATATTAACCTAACGGAATGACCCTCATCCGATTCCAATAGGGTTAAGAGGGAATATCCGATAATATCTCCGGTTCTGATATCCGAAATCCGATATGTCGGATTAAATCCTATAGGATGTCGAATTTTCGGAAACGGATATCGGATTTCGGAACACCATTGCCAGCCCTAAACACATATCTCCGGTTAACCCAAAAAAATTTCCATATATATTAAATAAATGATTTTGATTAATACAAAAAATCTCAATAGATATTAAATGAATAATACGCATTTTAGTTTTAAATTATGCACGTAAACAAAATGAAAGAAAAACTCATAAAAATTAGAATTCTCCGACTCCTAAAATTCTTCTTCTTCTACTACTACTACTCTCTAACGTTTAGCACAAAATCAAAATCTAAGTTTAATCAAAATCAAAACTAAGATTATTTGGATTAGAAATTTTTAAAATTATTTCGTAATATATTTTTATTTGTTTTTGAATATCCCGAAATTTGTGTGAGTATCCCCAATTAGAGGTTCTTTATATTTGGTAGTCTTTCTCAAAATAAAATATTTTATGGTTGTCCAACACATTTTTGCAATTAACCCAACAAATTTTCATATATATTAAATAAATAATGTTGATC
Organism: Papaver armeniacum; assembly: GCA_023531295.1. Classification (NCBI taxonomy): domain Eukaryota; kingdom Viridiplantae; phylum Streptophyta; class Magnoliopsida; order Ranunculales; family Papaveraceae; genus Papaver; species Papaver armeniacum. The sequence goes on from JAJJWW010012474.1 coordinate 184,359, forward strand.
GATATGCAACAAATCTCCATAGATATTAAATAAATAATACCTAAATTTGGAAAACTAGCTCGACTGGCATACCCAATTTAAGATTGCCTTTGTTTTTAATAAATGGATACAAATGAGTTAGTTTAGTTTTTTCCTTGAATCTTGGAAAAAGTTGATTGCATATTTAAACAACTTATACACAATTTCATACAAGTACTTCTCCATTTCTCTGTTGTGTTATAAATAAATCGACAGAAAAATAGTATCGGAGAAAACAAGAAGAGGAGAATATATAGGGATGGAAAGAGCAAATATAATAAGATGGGTGATGTTGGTGGTTGTGGTGATGGCTTTGTATATCGGTAAAGCTGAAGCATGGCCGTGCGCATACGATTGTGCAAAAGAACGTGCAGAACAACACGGTGGGGGTAGGTGGGGATATGTGCCTGAATGTATGGAATTATGTCTCCATCATTCTTGGGTAAGCACAAGTTCAAGGTAATACACAACTTCCATCAGAAGAGAAGGAGACATTTCCTTCTTCGATTCTTCCAATAAACCGATGATTGTTGAGCATCTACATTAATTAATTGTGCCCTTTGTAACTAATCGTTGTTTCTAGCCTCCTTAATGTATTCTGCATCTTCTGATTCTCTTCTTTTTGTTTTCCTTCTTCTCCTTATACTTGTATCACACTGAAATGATTGTCACATTTCAATTCATTGAATACCAATAAAGATTATAAGCTACTCCCTCCGTACCACATATATATAGGCGGAGGGACCAAATCTCTTAGATTAAGAATTTTTTTTTGATTTCATAAATATACATGGCTTTTCCTGCTTTACCCCTTATTATATTCCTTATGTTGGAAACATAAACTTGAATGTGAGGATAACCAATCAACATAAATAGGGGTAAAATGGATAAAAACCATCTTGAAATTATCGCTCCGCCTATATAATGGTACAAAGAAAATATCATATTCCTCCTATATAATAGGTACGGAGAGAGCATATTAAGCTGATTTTTCTTACATTTATGCATGTTTCTTTATTTTTATTATAACTAGGCATATAATAAAAAGGAAGTATAGTCCATACCCTGACCAGAACATGTGATCATCCCATTCTTTGTTTTTTTCTTTTTTATCAGAATGGAGTATGTACATATGCCTATCACCAAAGCTAGAAAGAAAGGAAAAAAGAAAAGCTTAGATTACCAAATCATATTATCCCAATCATTTATCACTGAACTTGCGGAGTTTACACGAACTCTCTTTCCAGCAGCTGCCGAAATGAAGAACTGATGTTTTTACTTCATTACCCAGGTCGCCATCTGTTGTGAATGTGTAATTAACATCAAAGATTCAGTTGTTTCGTTCCCTCTATAAGACCATAAAATTGTAGCTGACATTAAACTCCATACACAGCTTCCATAGCTAGAGAAGATAGTACCTAAAATGAGCTAACTCTGTAAGTCCGGTGGAAGGACCCAAGCAAAGCAAGAACTTGGCAGCAACACGGACCACACATTGAAAGCAATTTGCGGTGGAGGAAAAGATGGTCTTGAGTGTCAATATCATCTCCGTGAAGTGCACAACAGTTGTGTAGCGCAATTCCTTTACGAAAAAAAATCATCCGATATAGACCTTCTGTTAGATAATTTAACTAATCATTCCATGCTTAGATTATGATTTATGCAGGCTGCCGAAGAAAGATATCTTCCTGATAACAAAAATTCTTTTTTTGACAAAATGGGATGATCGAAATAGATTAACCATAAGCCGGAGATTAGCTAGAGGATTACCAAAAAACTAATACACTAGAATTTATATGGCTTTAGGCTTCTCGTAAATATGGACCACGCTTTTACTAACTATAACTCATTTAAAATAAGTAATTAATCTAACCAAACAGATCCTTACAATCATTTAACCATAAAATTATACACAAGTTTATATGGTTTTAAGAATTTCTTCATTTCTATTTAAGAGAAGAAAAAAGGGAATAAGACCCATGAAATAATTGATGACTTTAAGAATACTCAATTTAATATAATCATGATTGAAAAAAAAAAAAGCATCATCGTAGAATTTTGTATAGAACAATGCTGGAGTTTTAGAAAATTAACTTTAAGAAAAGAAACAAAATTTTAGTTAATTTCAAACCAATTAATGTTCGGAAAATGGGTCATTTGTCAAAAAAAAATTAAAACACGGTTCAAATGGACGAGTAAAAAATTTTATGGGTGAAATGGACAAAAAAAATAGCAAGGATGAAACTGGATTCATCCTGGCTTAAACTTAAAAAATAGCAAGGATGAAACTGGATGCATCCTGTGTAAAATAAAAATAAGAAAAAATATTTGTAAATGGACAGGATGAAACTGGTTACATCCTTCCTATTTTTAAATTTTTGTCCATTTAAACAGTATCTAAATCAATTGTCCTTTTCAAAAGGGAAATTTTGATTTTGGTCTTTTTAACCAATTTTGTGATTAATGTTGTTGTGGAGAATTTTTAAGAAGTAGTTAAACTATATAAGCTCAGTCGATATTACTGTAATCACGATTTTGGAAAAATAACTTCATTTTAGAGAAAGGTAAAAGTTTGGTTTGGTTTGGTTTGGTTTGTTTTGGGAGAAAAGTGAAAATTACAGTTTATAATACCGCAATTTATAAGAATAATGAAAGAACAACCATAAATAAAGTATAATTTAGTTTTGATTTAAAAGGAAAAATTAGGTTTATATTTTGAAATTGGGAAGAAGTAGGATTGTTATTTGTTAGAGCAAATCCTATGGGTAGTGTCACTCGTTCATTTGAAGGAGTGCACTACCAATTAGACCAAAATAGAGTCTTTTATGGGTAGTGTTTTGGTCTCTTTTCAACCAAAGACTATCATGCACTCGTTCGATCGAGCGAGTGGTCGGGAGTGTCACACTAGTAGGGGGGACTATCTCCCGTCAGGTAAAAGAAAGCTTTTAGTACAAAACAGGGGACAGTTCCCTATTTTAAATTATTTTTTTTCGTTTTTTTTTTTGACGGGGGACAGTCCCCCGTCTATAGCTTTTCTTAATTTTTTTTGTTTGACGGGGGATTGTCCCCGTCTAAGAAGATTTTTTTTTATTTTATTTTTTTTATTTTTTTTTTGGACGGGAGACAGTCCCCCGTCTGAGTAAAAATCCAATTTTTTTAACTAAACGGGAGACTGTCTCCCGTGTAGTGTTTTTTTTTTTGTATTTGCCCATAGTAACTTCACTCGTTCATATGGGCGAGTAGTCTTTCATATGAAAGAGTTAGTCTCCAAATGGAGACTACCCATAGAATATGCTCTTAGTCTAAAAATTAAAGACTTGTTTATTAATTTAGGGTTTTCATTTTAGGATTCTTAGGCGCCTTCCCATAGCGCCTTTCACGAAACAGGCGGTAAGGCTAGCATCACTCTTCTTTGATTAACCATCAAATAATAACAGCCTGACTTTTCCTATCAGATGATTTACGGTACAGCGACCTAAATCCATGAGTGGACAAAAATGTACGATCCAAACACTAATCTGTGCCAGAAAAAAATACGAGCCAAACACTAAATTACTCTCCTCAATTTTATGGACAAAATTTAGTTTGAATTTTTTTTTCCAACAGAAATTATCTTGTATTAGCAATTAATTGAATTAATGTAAAATCATCCATCTGAACTCAACAATAAAAATCATCAACTGCATGGCCTTCTGAGGCTATAAATTAATTAACAACGGAGAGAGATCTAAACGCCTTGGATAGAAAGAACAGAGAGTGGGAGATTCCCGGCCGGCTGGTGCATCTTCTTTGTTCTTGTTCATTCCCGCCTACGTACGGTGGTGTTTTCTTGTACCCCTTCTTTTCCAATTAGTCACAAAAGAAACAGAGAGTCAGATCAGAGAGATGGCACCAAGCATGAACAGATTCTGCGTTGTACTGTTGGTTTTGATTGCATCGACGAGCTTCTTCGTGGACAAAGCTCAAGCATATGGATACCAGAGTTGCATGAATAACTGTCATTCATCTTATTTAATTTGCTTTCACTATTGTCTTGGTTCGGCGATGGGCGTGAGTTACAAACTCTCGGTTGGACCAACCTTGCCAGAAAGTACTGAATAACTCATTACCTCTTGTTTATCTTTAATGTTCTCCTTCTAATTAATATGTTAATAACTCCATTGTTCGGATGATATAATTTTGTGAATTCTATATTTCTTGTAGGCAAACTGAATGCACATTCGGAACATCACAAAGCACCACGAAAAGTGCAAGGAGCGGAGAAGCATTAATTTCGAAATATTCACATTATTAGAAACATTGCAAAATTTTGAAAGCATCCACGTTCGGAACACTAGTTGGCTCCAAACATGCATGCTCATGATTAAGTGCCTAGCTCTTTAGCAAAATAAAAAATAAAAAATAGGAAACTATCCTGTCTCAGTGTCTCTCTAAATATTGTTTTTTTTTGGTCATATAAGTATGCAACCGAAATATCCAAATTTGGTCATGGTTGTTGTAATGTACAAGAGTACCCGCACGCGCTTTGCACGTGCTATAAGAATCATCTTTAGCCGTTGATTTTACTTCGTGTAATAATAACCCCTAAACCTAATCCCAATATATTTAGTCTTCCTTCTTCTCCTTGTGTCATCCGCCTCCTGCACCTACTTTAGGGATGGCAATGGGGCGGGGGCCTTGAATCCCATCCCCTACTCCGTTCAAAAAATCAAAATCCATCCCCTACCCGTTCCCCATAAGAATGGGGCGGGGATACCCGTAGGGGATGGGTTTCCCATGGGTTATCATAACATTACAATACATATTTAAAATTTTGTAAATAATAATAATTTAAAAATAATTATAATGGTTCAAACAATGATACTAACCTAAGTAGTTGTAGATACCGTCGAAATCTATTGGGATCTCTCAAATATCCAAAATGGGAATACACAAGAAAATTTATTAATAAGGGAAATTATTATCGAAGCCCCACCCAACTTAGGGAGTTGGGACCCAAATAAAGCACCGGTCCAAAACAGAGAAGAAGTCCGGGAATCAAGATACAGGCTAGGAAGGTGTGAGGCACCCAGCCCGTCCAATTCGAAGATCGGCCTCTACTTTATAATTGGGATACTAGAGTTTTGGTTGCAAAAGTTTACATAAACAAACCAATTTAATAAAATTATAACCTGCAAATATACCAAATAATTAGATTTATAACCTGCAAAAATACCAAATTTATCAGATGTACACTGTTGAATAATATTGAAGCAAGATTATGCCAAAATCAAATTAAATAGGAATTATTATTATTAATATTCAATAATCAATTAATTAAAATATCAATCCAAAGCTATTATTATAATTCTATACTGAACAGTGAACACGCCGTGCCAAAAATGATATGGGCCAATCAGACGGACAATGATAATACTAGTATTAGCTAAGACCATTAAACTTCACATGCTAAACCAGTGGATGTTATTCCTCTACGTGTAAAAGCAAAGAAACTTGAGCTCATGATCACTATATTACTGTAATTGGACAAGTCTAGTTCAAATTAATTACAGAGAACGAAAGTGGACTTATGGTATCAAGAAGAAAATGAATATTGTTTGATTATTAATTCACCTTACACGTACGATCTAGCCATCAACAAACTGATGAAATATATAGTGCTAGAGACTACCTGTTTCGCGATTGATATTCTTTTTATGTTTCCTTAGCTTAATGAAAGAATCCAACGATACTGCCGCGTATCCAAAAATCACCACGACTTCTAATATTTTATGTTTCTCTCTAATTCTCGCAAAGTTTTTCTCACCTCGATTTCAATCGGAACCCCCCCTTGACACCAAAACTAGATCCCCATTTATATTGTTTCTCCATTAACCATAACCATAGGATTAATTGATTTTGATCGGACCGTTCACATTAAAAACCTAAATATCATTTCCAAATTAATAAATATTATTTCGTATTTTAAGAATTATTTTATTTCATTTACTATAATTGCAAAATATGTCTATTAATCCTATGAATTTTGTCTAAGAGGGAAAGACTTGCATATGAGGCAAACTAATGCCGACCTAAGATTGAAAAGGTGTCGACATCTTATACTTGGGATTGGATATGAACTAAAAGTCCACTCACGTTTTGGGATTTGGTGGACTTAATGGGCACTATGGTGCTATGAAATGAACTTACCTACTTGCGAGAACAATTTTGCACTCACAGTGCGAGTTCAAAAGTTGAATTCGCGGCTCCATAGTCGTAGGATGTGGTAGATATGACATCAGCAAACTTAACAGTTAAGTTTTGAAATATCTCTGGAAATTTTGAAATATATCTGGATGTCATATCTACCACATCTTACGACTATGGAGCCGCGAATTCAACTTTGAACTCGCACTGCGAGTGCAAAATTTTTTCCCTTACTTGCGACCAAAAATACCGGGTTAAGGTTGGGTAGTTGGGTGGTCCGCTAGTGGACGTCCATATGGCATTTCCCATGGACTTTACCATTTGATCCCCAACTCCCAATCACCATTTTGGGCTTGTTGGAGTTAATGTTTTAGACCATTTCAGATACGATTATGCGGCATATTTGTGACCGTGCAAAATTGGGGTGTCTACAACAGTGTATTTTAAAATTTTAAGTTTATAATAACCAACTAAAACTGAAAAATAAAGGAAATAATTGATGCACAATTATGTATTATGGTTCCTTTTACTTCTTAGTTCCTCATTATTAACCATTTTCCTCCATATTAATTAATCATTTCATCATGATCTTCTTCATTATCTTCCAAAAAAGTTCCTCGATCAGATATAATAGGTTATGGTATGGGGCGAGTATGGGGTGGGGACCTTGAATCCAGGGCCGGCCCTGACGTTTTGCTGCCCCAAAGAAGACCTGAAAAATGTTGCCCCTCTTCAAAAGGAAGGTAATTTGGGGTTTGGGAACTCATGAGAACTCATGGATGTTTGGGCAGTATCTAGATTTTATTTTCCATGCATAATTTTTCATTTTGCTGCACATGAGAATGCCAAAACGGTGAATGTTGCAAGTTAATAGACTTTGTTTATGATACTCAGGTGGCCATTTCACGTGGTTTGGACGGTATTGGACTAGCTATGGTTACACCAGCCATTTAGTCCCTTGTTGGTGATTCAACTGACGACCATAACCGCGGTGTAGCTTTGGCTAGCTTGGACTAATATGAAATATTTGGTCAATTTCGGGGTGGCGTTTTATCAATTCTTCTGGCTTCTACGTCATTCATGGGTATTGCTCTTCGGAGAATTTGGTTCCATCTCGTTGCAATGGTAACCATCACAGTCTGAATTTTAGCACGATTGTATGCTAAAGATCCTATGTTTGTAGACAGAAACAGTGTGAATGGGGATTCAAGTCCAGGAAAATCATTATCATTAGAGTTGAAGGAATTTTTTAAGAAGCAAAATCAGTGATGAGAATCCGTGATTAAAATATAAATGATTATCTATCTTATGATTGAATTGGGGGTTTGATTTCACTTACCGTGGAGATGGTGGATCAAGGGGAAGTAGTGCATGGAAGGAACTAAGGAACAAGAAGACGAGAGTTTTGTAGAGAAACCGCGAGAAAAATAAGTAGTATATGAGATTTGCTACATTTAGCAACAAGCCTTTAAAGTAAGCCCTTAATTACAATATGCCCCTAAATCTCTTGCTACACATCCTTTTTATTTTCTATAATTACGATTTAATCCTTCATTGTATTCTTTAACAAAACCACCCCTAGACAAATTCCCCTTTTTGCTGCCCCGATTATGTGCTGCCCCGAAGTCAACCTTCGTTGACCTCCCCTCAGGGCCGGCACTGCTTGAATCCCATCCCCACATCACTACTTTCGGGGATTCCCCGTACCCGCCCCGTTCCCCGTTTATACGGGTAAAACTCTAACCCATAGGGGCGGATCCCCATGGGGATGGGTTTGGGTGGGGCAAATTGCCATCCCTATCCTACTTCATCTCTTTTTGTTCTTTCTCCGTTCCTGTGTTTTGACCGTCGTTGATGGTGGTTTTTAGACAAGGGGTAAAATCGTAAAACCCCATGACCTAGCGTTACCCGCAACACATTAACTAAGAGCATTTAACTCAGGTGTAAATAATTAATAGGGGTATTTTTTCAAATACTGGATTAGGTTTTCAACACGTAACCCTAATTCCAAAACCAAGCCGCACCCGCGCACCATGGCAACAATGCCAAACCAAGCCGTGATATCGCGCACCATGGCAACAATGCCACACCAAGCCGCATATCGCGCACCATGGCAACAATGCCAAACCAAGCCGCATATCGCGCACCATGGCAACAATGCCAAACCAAGCCGCACCTCGCGCACCATGGCAACAATGCCAAACCAAGCCGCATCTGCGCAGACCGCAAAGAATAATGCCAAACCAAGCCGCATACGACAAGCGCACCATGGCAACAATGCCAAACTAAGCCGCACTGCGCACCATGGCAACAATGCCAAATCTCCAAGTTGCTATGCCTTTGGCCCACGCCAAATATAGCGCCCTAGGCTTGCAAGACTTGCAACTAGGTCAACATGGCCGCACGTGCTATAGGGCACATGCCAACACGTGTCGCAAGCCATATTTCCAAGCCGCTATGCCTTTGGCCCACGCCAAACATAGCGCCCTAGGCTTGCAAGACTTGCAACTAGGTCAACATGGCCGCACGTGCCATTGGCACATGCCAACACGTGTCGCAAGCCATATTTCCAAGCCGCTATGCCTTTGGCCCACGCCAAATATAGCGCCCTAGGCTTGCAAGACTTGCAACCAGGTCAACATGGCCGCACGTTCCATTGGCACATGCCAACACGTGTCGCAAGCCATATTTCCAAGCCGCTATGCCTTTGGCCCACGCCAAACATAGCTCCCTAGGCTTGCAAGACTTGCAACTTGGTCAACATGGCCGCACGTGCCATTGGCACATGCCAACACGTGTCGCAAGCCATATTTCCAAGCCGCTATGCCTTTGGCCCACGCCAAACATAGCGCCCTAGGCTTGCAAGACTTGCAACTAGGTCAACATGGCCGCACGTGCCATTGGCACATGCCAACACGTGTCGCAAGCCATATTTCCAAGACGCTATGCCTTTGGCCCACGCCAAACATAGCGCCCTAGGCTTGCAAGACTTGCAACTAGGTCAACATGGCCGCACGTGCCATTGGCACATGCCAACACGTGTCGCAAGCCATATTTCCAAGCCGCTATGCCTTTGGCCCACGCCAAACATAGCGCCCTAGGCTTGCAAGACTTGCAACTAGGTCAACATGGCCGCACGTGCCATTGGCACATGCCAACACGTGTCGCAAGCCATGTTTCCAAGCCGCTATGCCATTGGCCCATGCCAAATATAGCGCCCTAGGCTCGCAAGACTTGCAACTAGGTCAACATTTCCGCACATGCCATTGGCACATGCCAAACACACACGCTGGTAACCTAACTTGCAAACCGTGCAACCTACCACCAAGGCATTCCGCACATGCCATTGGCACATGCCAAACACACACGCTGATAGCCTAACTTGCAAACCTTGCAACCTACCACCAAGGCATTCCGCACATGCCATTGGCACATGCCACACGCGCCACTAGCAGCGCCACTTGCACTCAAGATGCAACCAACACTCGAGACATCGACACAACCGGGGATGCTTCTTTAGGGTTTTGGTTTGGCTGGTCACAAAGATGCGCCGTACACTACGCCACATTAAGAAAGAGTGAAAAGGAATAAAGCGGTCAAATAAAAGAGGAAATAATGGTGAAAAACGTTTTCACCCATTAAAACCGTAAGTGATTTACCACCTCCTCCCATTATTTCACCTTTACTCTCTTCCTTCATGAGGCCAGGTACGTTTCAATCTCGACTTGTATAAATAGGTCTTACCTATTTCCACTAGACAAATGAGTCTTGGTCAGGAGAAAAATACTACACACTCGTAAAGGCAACTTTGCAAGCTCTCCCAAAAGCTTTCATCTCTTGCAAGCTTCCTAAGCTTTCACTTTCCGATACAAGTCGAGATACTACTCTCCTCAACACCTTCTTTGCTTCCTCCCCAAATCAACCCTTCTCCTCCACTTTGTGACCGAAGCAAGTCCGGAACCGCCATTTCTTGGTTTAGGCTTAGGACTTGTGCTGCATTGATCTCTCGAATCTATAAAGTGCTCACGTGCAAGACATTTGTTTAGGGTTTGAACTAGTTTCTCACTCACCTACCGAATTTACCGAAATCGTAAAACGATTTTTACCCATAAACAACTGTGATTTATCTTTTCGTTTCCATGATTAACATTTCATCTCCTTGATATCTTTGTCTGTTAAGGCATCGGTCTTTGGTAACATAACCTTAATTTTTTTATTTTTAATTAGCCATTAGCTACCCATTATTTGATGAATCAAAAGAATTTATGTTTAGATTGATTGTTCAAGTGATTGAATTAGTTGAAATATAACAAATGTTCAACGATTTGATTAAAAATCCGATACCGATACTAATTTAATTTGAAGAAAATTCGGATGTCGGAGATGCTAGAAAAATTTGCCTTTGAAAACTCAAATTACGTTAATGCCCCATGTATATTTACCTAGTGTCTTTAAAATAAAAATGAAACAGGGCCAAATTGGAAATAGAAAATTGCAGCTTCACCCTACAAGTAAGGGTAGTTGGCTTTATATACTAGAATAGATAGACTGAAAATGTACTATGAGACATGTGAGACGTATAATATACTCATAGTATTAAAAGTATATTTTTATTTTAACTACATTTATTTTCCATTTTCCTCTCTAGCAAGTTGTGTATCGTACAATTTGTATTCAATTATCGTGCTAGTTTGATTGATTGAAGCCGCAACAGATTTATCCAAATCCAAGCATTCGGAGTTCAGGTAAGTTTTAAGTTAATACCCGGAATATCCCATTGTTTGATGATATAAGTCAGCTATTTTGGGACAAAATTTTAAACTAACCGGGTCATCTAATTTGGGACAGAGGGAATAAGATCCATGAAATAATTGATGATTTTAAGAATACTCAATTTAATATAATCATGATTGAAAAGAAAAAGAAAACATCATCGTAGAATTTTGTATAGAACAATGGTGGAGTTTTACAAAATTAACTTTAAGAGAAGAATCAAAACTTTAGTTAATTTCAAACCAATTAATGTTGTGGTGGAGAATATTTAAGGAGTAGTTAAACTATATAACCTCAGACGATATTACTGTAATCACGATCTAGGAAAATTAACTTCATTTTAGAGAAATGTAAAAGTTTGGTTTGGTTTGTTTCGGGAGCAAAGTGAAAATTACAGTTTATAATACCGCAATTTATAAGAATAATGAAACAACAACCATAAATAAAGTATAATTTAGTTTTGATTTAAAAGGAAAAGTTAGGTTTATATTTTGAAATTGGGAAGAAGTATTGTTAGGGTTTTACCTATTTCCTACCCTATTTTTCCTAAATCCTATCCCAACTATGCAATTAAAATTTGTATAACTCATTTTAGATTGGGTAAACAAAACCCACTTAATGTTCCCTAATCTCCATATTTAACCTTAAACGAACTAATTAGGTTTAGAAATTTATTTGTACATCACCGCCTTAACCAGGTTTGCAGAGCAAACCGTAACTACTTTGCATTTCCGTACCTTCTCTAATAGCAAGGACAACTGAAGTAAAACTTCATTAATATAAAATTGTTAAAATTGGGCTAATTGGATTCAAAACCTAATTGAAAAGGAAAAAGAAAGACTGCATAACCGATTCTGCGATCAAAGTATATCTTTTGTGCTTCTCATTTGGGCACCCAACCTTTATCAGAACATGTGTATGGAAAACAATTGAATATAGTGGTTAATATATAGGGGACATGGTGGTGCTAGATTATGATAGGGAAAATGTATGGTAGCGTCTGTTAACCAAATGTTATAGTAGGGAAAAAGTTAGGCCGACATCTGAGAGCGAGGAAGAAGAAGGTGGTTGATTAACTTTGTTGGTTACCTATAGCGTATGGCAGGGTCTGTTTTGTTCACCTAACTTACAAAGAGTCAAACAAAACATAATGTGTAGAGTTGGGATGGGATATATGGAAAAATGGGGATAGGAAATAGGTAAAACCATTGTTAGTCTAAAATTTTAAGACTTGTTTATTAATTTTGGTTTTTCATTTTAGGATTGCCCCCTTTATGACTCGTGCGCCTCCGGCGCCTTCCCATAGTGTTTGGATCGTAGATTTTTGTCCACTAATCGATTTAGGTCGTATCGTAAATAACAGCCTGACTTTTTCTATGGGATGATGATTTATGACAGCCGCCTAAATCGATCAGTGGACAAAATGTACGATCCAAACACTAATCTGTGCCAAAAAAAACGAGCCAAACACTAAATTATTCTCCTCAATTTTATGGACAAAATTTAGTTTGAATTTTTTCTTTCCAACAGAAATTATCTTGTATTAGCAATTAATTGAATTAATGTAAAATGATTCATCTGAACTCAACAATAAAAATCATCAAATGCATGGCCTTCTGAGGCTATAAATTAATTATAACAACGGAGAGAGAACTAAACGCCTTGGATAGAAAGAACAGAGAGTGGGAGATTCCCGGCCGGCTGGTGCATCTTCTTTGTTCTTGTTCATTCCCGCCTACGGTGGTGTTTTCTTGTACCCCTTCTTTTCCAATTAATCACAAAAGAAACAGAGAGTCAGATCAGAGAGATGGCACCAAGCATGAACAGATTCTGCGTTGTACTGTTGGTTTTGATTGCATCGACGAGCTTCTTCGTGGACAAAGCTCAAGCATATAAATACAAGAGTTGCATGAATGACTGTGATTCATCTTATTTAATTTGCTTTCACTATTGTCTTGGTTCGGCGATGGGTGTGAGTTACAAACTCTCGGTTGGACCAACCTTGCCAGAAAGTACTGAATAACTCATTACCTCTTGTTTATTTTTAATGTTCTCCTTCTGATTAATGGGCTAAGATCCAATGACATGGTTATATTGACATAATCATGATATGGTTTGGCCATTTTCTACAAAATCTAAACGACAATGTATTTGAAGCTAATTTTTTGATAATATGTTCCTCTTATATAGCTCTACATTCTTACCAAAAATGAGAGATTCCGGACACGATAAGACTACCATCTACCATTTTGAATATCAATTGTTAAAGATTGCGGTTGAAATTAAATTTTGTGGATGGTAAAATTTCAGATATATCTAATACTCTCATTTTTGGTAGAAATGTAGTAGCTATATAAGAAGGAACATGTCACTGAAAATTAGCTTCAAACTCGTTGTCGTTTGGATTCTGTAGAAAAAAATGGCCAAACCATGTCATGATTATGTCAATATAACCATGTCATTGAATCCTACCCTTAATTAATATGTTAACTCCATTAATATAATTTTGTGAATTCTATATTTCTTGTAGGCAAATTGAATGCACATTCGGAACATTACAAAGCACCACGAAAAGTGCAAGGAGCGGAGAAGCATTGATTTGAAATATTCACATTAGAAACATTGCAAAATTTTGAAAGTTTTGAAAGCATCCACGTTCGGAACACTAGTTGGCTCCAAACATGCATGCTCATGATTAAGTGCCTAGCTCTTTAGCAAAAAAATAAAAATTGTAAACTATCCTGTCTCAGTGTCTCTCTAAATATTGTTATTTTTTTGTCATATAAGTATGCAACCGAAATATCCAAATTTGGTCATGGTTGTTGTAATGTATAGGCTGAAAATGTAGTATGAGACATGTGAGACGTATAATATACTCAGAGTATTAAAAGTATATTTTTATTTTAACTACATTAATTTTCCATTTTCCTCTCTAACAAGTTGTGTATCCTACGATTTGTATTCATTTATCGTGCTAGTTTAATTGATTGAAGCTGCAACAGATTTAATCCAAATCCAAGCATTCAGAGTTCAGGTAAGTTTTAAGTTAATACCCGGACCTGGATTCTATAATTTTTACAGGAGGAGGTTCAATAGGGCGAGGTCTTGCCGTTACCATATGATCCCAGCAAAGAGGTGAGATTTTATTTTCAGGTCAACATCATTTGACTTGAAAACTTCCTGCCCTTGAAATATAAAGATGGATAACAAGAGTGTTTTGATTGGCTGTTTTACATTCAACGTGTTCAACCACAACCACACCATTTCGATACAAAGAAAAAAAAACTCGGACAAAAAAAAAAAAAAAAAAAAAATAGAGACAGGAGAAGAAGCTTTCAGAAATTCATCAATGGCAATAACAACATCAGCAACTCAGACTGCTAATTTACTAAATTTCAAATCTACTCTCTCCCAATCTACTCCCCGTTTCTCTCCATTCTCAAATCCATGCAGAAAACCCCTTAGAATCATTGCCATGGCATCCAGTAAGAAGGTAAAACGTGTATTATTGGTTAAATTTCTTCATTTCTATAAGAAACTCAATATTTTTCTCTTGAATTTTCAACCTGTATAGTAACAGTTGTGTTTGATTTATATAGGTAAACAAATATGATTCATCATGGAAAAAACAATGGTTTGGAGCGGGGTTATTTGCAGAAGGAAGTGAAGTACTAGAAGTTGATATATTTAAGAAGATAGAAAAGAAGAAATTATTAAGTAATGTTGAGAAATCTGGTTTATTATCCAAAGCTGAAGAATTAGGGATTACATTATCATCAGTTGAGAAACTTGGTTTATTATCAAAAGCTGAAGAATTTGGATTACTAAGTTTACTAGAGAATGTTGCTAGTCTTTCACCTGCACTACTAGCATCACTTTCACTTCCATTGTTTGTTGCTGCGATTTCAGTGATTGTGTTAGTTCCTGATGATTCTACAGCTCTTGTTGTTGCTCAAGATTTGATTGCTGGTTTGTTTGTAGTTGGTTCGGTTGGGTTGTTGGGTGGTTCTGTTGTTTTGGATGGATTGCAAGAAGCTGATTAATTAATGTAATATAAGTGATATTTCTACTTAATTTCTTTTACATTTTGTATAAGAACACACATATATGGATTTTGTCTATCTTTTGCGCGTTGGAGTCGAAATCTTGCTTAGCACTCCGCACTGGTGGTGTCTTTGTTGCTGCGTTTAACTAAACATATATACATTGTTGCTAGCTACTTTCGTCAAAAGTCTAGTTCGCAAAAATCTTCCTTCGTTAACAAGGCTGCAACATGGAGTTACTAAATTCTATGATACGTTACTGGTAAGAAAAACCACCATTCACTCATATGGGGTTTGTAATGTATTTCAGACAATTGATATATAATTTCTCCAAAACAAATAACGAGCAACAAATATGTAAAGATATCTTCTCTCAACTTATTTTCAAAGATTAGTTACTAAATTCTTATTTTCTTTCTTCCGGTTGATCATGAATTTGGTCTAACTTTTTATCAACATACACTTGAGTCAGTGACCCCTCAAAGATCACTAATCATGGACAATGATCAAATACCCCAAAGGTAAGATTTACATGATTAAAGGCCGTTTTGACAACTTTAAGCTGAAAACATTTTCCCTAGAGCTTTTTGTTTTACTTATTTGTTTTCTCGTGATTATGAGGCAGACAACAGCTGGCTTAGATCAATGTAGTAGCCCCCGCCCGCTCAACCGAAACGAAATGATCCGTGTGCCCCAGCATCAGCCCGGGTACAGTCAGATGGCCACTCATAGTACACTAGTAGTGTACCCAACTAACCATCATGGCTCACATATTTATTAGTCTATGTGCGCCTATGTACCTGGATTCAGGCGGTACCGACAAAATCCAAATCCGAATTCGGAGTCCAGGCAACTTGCTTAGAAAGAAGAAGGAGGAGGTCCGGTACCGGTCGGGTCTGACCGATACCATATCCCGTGACTAGAGGGATCATTTGAGAGAGAAGCTTTTCTTGGAAGTTTATGTTATCACATGCTGCAGCCTTTTACAGCAAGAAGCAGACAAAATGGACCGTACATACATGTTTACATCATCAAACGGATGAGAAAGTCCTTCATTTTCCATTCCGAGATCTACCCTTACAAAAAAAATAACCAAAAGTAAGTACTCCCTGTGTTTTAAAAAATAGGATGGTTTGTATGCAAATTTACACACAAACAAGATATTATCTAGAAACGGAGGAGTAAACATTACTAAAAATATTCTAAGAGTAAATAAACAAAAATAATTTCAATCGGTAA
Organism: Papaver armeniacum; assembly: GCA_023531295.1. NCBI lineage: Eukaryota > Viridiplantae > Streptophyta > Magnoliopsida > Ranunculales > Papaveraceae > Papaver > Papaver armeniacum. Next base: position 200,618 of record JAJJWW010012474.1, read on the forward strand.
AGTTATTCACATTCGGGTTCGGTGGGGTTCACTGTTTCAGATGTGAGGTTTAGACGTGGAGGGAGCATAGTAGGGAGGTGAATAGCATCACCACATTTCGATTGACGGTCTATTCAACTCCTATTAACTTCTCTCCCAATCTCACTACACCAAATGCGGGATTAGAAAGCTGTGCCAGTAGTTACAAAACGGGTTATGCTGCCCTACTTTGTTGCAAAAGTGGGTGTTACATTTTTTGTAACGGCTTTGTGGTCGATTCGAATCTTTTTTGTAACGGCCCTCGTAGAATAAAGGCTTGAGTCGTTCACGAATTTGCCACGTGGTAACGGCCTCGGGTCGTTACTTAATTTTTTTGTAACAACATGGTCGTAACACTCTCGGCCGTTGCGAACGTTTTTGTAAAAGAAAAAAATACCGGCGAGTCAACATTGACCTGGTCAAAATCACCAACACGACCAATTTTGACCAGGATCATGTTAACCGGCAGTTCATTTTCAGCCGGAAATATGCCGGAATTCCAATAACCTGCCTACCCTTTTCATTCCATCACATTCATTCAATTCATATAACTTTTCAATCAAAGAAGGACATTAAAGAAGAACATAAATTCTTCTAAGTACCAAAATTCTTGTAAGTATCAAATTCTAAGTTAAAAAACTTGCTGAGCTCATAGAAACTTCCTACATTGTAACTTACAAAACTTACAATATTGAAAAGCAACAATAAGATGCCAATCAGTTCATAGATAGTTCATAAGCCAAGGCTATCCCACCAAACCTGCAATCAAGATATGTGAATTAGATGAGGCAAAGCAAAGGCTATCGGTACTTACCAAGAACCACATATCAACATAGGGAGATTTCACCTTTCATCATCCTCGGCTTGAAGCATAGGGGAACAGTAGTTGCAATATAGAAGGTTGGATGACGAGGAACAGTAGTTGCCTTGGACCTTTTGACCAGATTATGATGGTTCTGACACTTTATGAACTTGAAAATTTTATCTTTTGGTTCCTTCATAAGCTTAACCCACATCTTGTTATCTGCCTTAGTTTGATAATTCTTGCTATTGAGCTTTTTCAACAATTCGAACCGAAGACGTTTCTTGTTACGGCTCAACTTTCCTCCAACAGTTGTTGCCTTTCCCTTACCAACCTGTTTGTGAGTGAAAAGTAGAAAGTAAAAAAGACATGTTTTAGAAAAGAAAACGATATTTCTTATCAAATCTAATTCACCAAAAGAAGGCTTAAAAAAAAAATCTAAGAAAAAATTGAAAAAGATTATACCACATGCGAGTTTGATACGAGGAACGAACACTTGTTCAGGGCCAGGCAACACAGAAACTCCATTTTGTTTCAGAAAACACCGACTAGACATCGTTCCAACACCAAGAATCAATACTTTGCATCACTACTTGCAAGAATCAATACTAATACTAGAGAGGTGTATTAGTATGGAGCATTGGAAAATGGATACCCAATTTTAATTCGGGCATCCATTCTGACTCCGAAGTCAATGGACACTGAAAATGGTATTGGGCCATATTGTGCTTTACCTAGTTAGTTTTAGGTTTTAGAAAAAAAATTGATCGGTAAAGAATTTAGTGTTAGGGTTTAGTAAGATGATCGCCTCGGTCTCGAGTATAAACAAGGGGTCGAGTGTCCGTTTCAAGCAGATTCTGCTGCCTCCATGTGTCACAAGGTGTAATCACATTCCATAAAACTCCATTTTATTCCAGAAATCATCTTGTTTTGTTCTCGATGATTTGCTTACCTAGCAACTCTTGTTCCAATACCAAAATCAATCTTTGCATCACTACTTGCAATATAGAAATTTCATGTATCTAATTATTATAAGGGAAGGCTGGTGTAAAGAGTATTTACAAAGGAAAAAGGCACTTACATTTCAAATAAGCATCGAACAAACTTCCGGTGACACCTTCAATGGCATTATTAACGGGAAGAGTGTGAACACGCTTCTCGTATTTGACATGTGGAATTGGTGCACAAAAACAAGTGCAACCCGGATGGTGAGTCATACGACTTCCATACTTCAAATAGTCGATACCCTGTATAGAATCAAACATTTAATATATAGTCACATACAAAATGCTACCATTTCTTTTCGGGAACCTTATCTGGCTAGAAGAACCTTGTTATCTCAAAATCCAACCTAATATTCATAATTTGCGAAATCCAAGTAATGCTAGGTACTTCAATATTGAGAAATACGTCTGTTACAGAAATCAGAATTCTTATCCAAGATGCAAAAAGTGATGAGCCATCATTTTCATGGTAAAGTGATCCAGGTCTGATTCTTACAGCATATGAGAGGTTGAAGACCTTTGGCACAGTTCCTGTCCAAGTTCCATTTAATACTTTCCGACAATGTGCTGTCTAAACACTAGTCTAATAGTAAACTGTTATTATGTCCATGTAAGCCATAACACAGGTCTCGGATCAAACTAATTGCAATCTCTAGTTTGGCTTAAAGAACAAATTATGTGCATGTAAGTAGAAATAAAAAAGATCCAGAAAGTGTTAACTTACATGCTATCACTTTTCTGTTCGCTTCCACACAGGTCCTTCATCAGTTGTATTAACTTTATATTTAATAATAGACTGACAATAGAAAATAGAAAAGTGACTATTACAAAGAGATAAGAGAAAAGTGACTGCCAAAAAAGATCAAGGGTTAACAAGCCAGGCATTTCAGCAAGTTATTCATTCTGTATAGATGGGTATTCAACATCCACTCCATGTACAAATCAATAAAAGACTATTGTATAAATATTTCCCTATCTATTATATAGGAAGCAAAGAAATTAAGCATGTGTTGAAAATCTAAGCAGTTCTGAGATATTTAAGTTTTGATATATGATGATCACTCGTAATTAGAAAAAAAAAAACTTGAGTTTCAGGAGGATGGAAAACAATATCAGGTGTTAGCAAGAACTCATCTGATGTATAAAGCCAATTAAACTGCATAAATCCTCGTAGTGTTCTTTGCGGTGGAGAACCAGGAAACAAAACTAGGGGAGGCTTGAAAAAAAAAATTGCGCAGTGGTAAAACAAAGAGATTACCTCTTTCTAAGTACGATTCCTTCCGTCATACACTCTCCCGTTCCGTTTTTTTCATAAAGACCACATATTGCATATGGTAGGGACACCCACCAGCACAATACTAAGTTCAACGTTCATACATGAACACTATTCCCATAAGTGCACCGCATTTTGCCTCATCTTCATATGAAGCCTACATGAAAAGAGAAAAAAGTGAAGCACAATTTGTCGCAAGAATAGTCGTTAGCCACCACTTGCAGCAATCAGAGGGCAACCAATTTCTATTGAACTATGACCAATTGAACCTTAATCCACATTCTACGTTAATGAGATAATACATGAGTTAACTATAACTAAGTTCATTAATATTAACATATCCAAGAACCAACATTACCAAACCACAAAACTACCACATATCCACCACCACCCACAAGTAATGACCACTAAATTACATTATCTTTCATCGCTTTGTCGCATCCACCTGATCATATTTAGTTCTCAAAATACCATCAATTCCCGTTGTATAGTAGCCAACCTAGGGGAAATGATAATTTGATTCAAAGGTGCTCCTTACTACCAATAACCATCATGCAAGTCAATGTCAGTGAAACGGTACTTATCTCCTCTTCCAGTTCATTCAGTTACCCTTAATCACCATCAAGGAAAACACAGGACTGTATGGATGAAGTGTAGACGAAGGTAAACTAACTGAAACAACAAAATCTTAGATTGAACCCACGCCAAAGAATCCAAATCGAAGCAGAATGGATCAACAAACAAACCATGTCTATCACTTTTGCACTCGCTTTTGCAAAATTTAAGCAAAAATATATTAGAAATCCTAAAGAAAAAATCAAAATGAACAAACAAAACGAACAAACAAAAAACTTGGTTAAGTCTTTGACTAAACTGAAAGTCTGAAAACCCAAAAACTAAAAAACCAAAATCAAAACAAATAGGAAAAAATTGATTACCATGTTCATAATCAGGGTGTAGTTATTTGGTATGAATTTGCTGCAGCTCCTATGAGGCTATGAGCCTCCTTTTACCTGAAAAATGGAAGTGTTTATTACTCCAATATGTGACATCAAATCTTATCTCCTTACCTAGAGTTTTCCTGTTTCCCTAAACTATTACCCTTGCTTGGAAATAGATTTTTACCCTGGCTTGATAGCAGGTGCAACTGAGATTGACGAATTTGGGCTATGATTTACTACCCCCCCCAAAAAAAAATCTTTGATTCACCCCTGGCTTAAGCCAGGGGAAGTCTGTGCATACATCCGCCACTGGTTCTTTGGGACTTTTTCTCAAACACTTGTTCTGCAGATTTGTTGGTATCGGAGGTATGCTTTTCCTTGTTGTATATTCAACTCTTCCTATAAATTTTTCACATGCACATTCAAGTTTAACAATAACCAAAGTCTCCTAAACTTTCAAAAACTCTGATTACTCAATACGATGAAGAAATTCATTCACATACACACATAACCAATTAAATCAAGCATGAACTAACCAATATAATTGAAACCAGTCCACTTGAAAATCATATCAAGCATGGTCCATAGATACAACTACAAAGAATAAAATATGAATCTCCAATAACTAATTAATGAAATCAAGCAAAGCATCAACGAACATGACATCACTGATCCACTACTATATTGATTTCTTTCGATAATTCAAATTAACACAAATGAACACATAATTGAAGACTACAGGAACGATTATCAAACACAAATCAACAACAAAATGAAGAAACGAAAAGGAAATCTCACCCCGTGAGAGATCGATGATATCTTCCTAAAACCACTTAATGGTCTAAATTACTACCCAAATCCCCACAGATGAAAATGCAGTATTTATGAAATTTAGCATTAGTCCGTAAATGGACAAATTTTGTTAGGCAAGTCAAGCCTTTCTCAACCAAATCTTATGAGCAAAACTTTGTCCAATGATATTCAATACACAAGTAGTATTATGACATGAATAACGTTGAATTGAAAATGCATAGTAACTTCAAAAATTGCATTTGAATTAACGCAAATTATATACTCACAATCATTATTTGACCAAAGTTCTACATATGCTGGTAAGCAAAATTAGCGATCTTTTCGCCAATTTCAAATCAATATAAAACTTATCTAATTAAGCAAGCATGTTCAGTAAGAATACAAAGAAGCTTTTACTGAAGCAAAGGGACAAACACCTTACTTACATTATCCAAACTTTTCTACTGATTTTCCAAACCAAATTCATATCAAACTCTTACCCACTTCTCCTAATTCTTCTCGGTTTCTGATTACTCCATAATCTTCACTGACATTAACAAGGTCAATACATCTACTCTTATCAGCTGATTTTCCAAGAAGCGAAAATCACCGGAGAAAATAAATAGAGAAGAAAAGTGAAAATAAGGAATTTCCCCAAATCCCTAAAATCCCCTCCCCAACACAAATATTTCTTTTTGAGAGATTTTGATAAATATTTACACGTGAAAATCCCTCAAACTGAACAATAAACCCTAAATCTGATTAATAAACTGAAACCCTAAAATCGAAAAACTTAAACCCTAAAACAGATAACAAAATACTTACACAGATGATGAAATACATATGATGAAATCGAAAGCCTAAACTCTATTTAGCAGACTCTATTAACAGATGATGAAAATCATGAAATCGAAATCCTAACCTCATTAACAGATGTGAATCTTCACGGAAGAAACAGAACGAAGAGAGGCAGAAGGAGAAAATAAAAGTGAAATACAGATGCGAATCGAAAACCTAAACTCGATAATCGATTAACAGATGATGAAATACTGAAATGAATCTTCAATGAAGAAGAAAGAGGGAAGAGAGATGGAAAACAAAAAGAAAAGAGAAATGAAAAATGAGGAGGAATAGTCGAGAAGGGGGAGAAAATGTCTTAAGCCAAGGGGAGAAACATCTCTAGTTCAACTAGTGTGGGGTGGAAAAAATAGGTCACGCATGTGAATGGCACACGCCAAAATTCAGGGTGTTACGACCCAAGTGTGACCGAGCGTGTGACTGACACGCCTATAAAAAAATTCGTAACGGCTTAACCCTGTTACGAATTTTTGAAAAATTAGTAACGGCTTCTGCCTGTTACGAATTTTTTGTAACGGACGTTTGTAACGGGAATTTTGTAACGGCCCATAAGCCGTTACGAATTGCTGTTACTAATCCGGGAATTTGGTGTAGTGTCTAAACCCCACATTTGGGGAATGATGAACCCCAGCTGAACCTGAATGTGAATCTAAACCCAGATGCGTGGTTTAGAATGGAAGGAGTTGAATAGGGAGGTGGAAAATAGGGAGTCGAATAGCATTTTCGATTTCAATTATGTGCACATTACAACAACTCTGAATAAGGATGTGTCAGAGGCGATAGTAACAATTGAAGTGGGGAAGTGATTGAACCTACAACAATTATAGAAGCTAGCAACAATAACCTCATCATTCTTACAACACGACTTCAGAGTAGAATCGCAATGCAAACAAAATCAGTCTATGAAAATAAAATAACTGATTTTTTGAATTTTATTTCAGCTTCAGAGCGTTTTCACTATGATTGTGTTTCTAAGCAGCTAACCAGACAACCATTGCATTTAGCTATCAAAACCAAGGGAAATGTAAGAAAAGGTCCCAGTATTAGCACCCGATTTACAAAAAGGTCACACTGCTACAAACCATTAACAGATTGGTCATACTTCTGTTAAAGACATGGTTATGTCACTAGGCCCGCAGTGGTCGAGTTAATTGGGCTTGGGCCAGCCGGTTTGAGTTTGCCCTTGACACGAAAGTACGTAGATCCGACACCGTACATCTTATTCTCGTAGCAATCTTGAGATGATACGGACGGACGAGATCAAGTAGCAGATGAAATTCTATAACAGTTTAGGGTTAGGTAAACTCGTATTCTCTTCGTCTCCGCCCATCTCTCTCTAAAAGCTCGCCAAAAATGGCGATTCACTCCCAAAACTTGAGTGAATCCTCGGTTTCGATCGCAATAGTTGCTCAGTTCATTACGCCGGCGAGTGTATATGGTGTTTAGCAAGAAGATGTGAAGATTTTTAAACAAAGAATCATACTTGGTTGTAGTTTGTGGTGGTTTTCTTATAGAATTTCATCGACATGTACTCGCGATCATGAGGTTGGTAATCACAACCATATTCTCCAATTTCATTAACTTGAATCTAATTTGGCGATTTTTTTTTTTTTTTTTTTTTTTTGCAAAACCCTAATTTCTGAATTTCTAAAAATTTCTACAGACAATTTTAGTAAACCTAATTAGTGAAATTGGGTATGTTATCCATTACTACTTTTGGTGTATTGAATTTGATTATGTGTATGTGTAGGAAATATGTGAAGAATCCGTTGAAGCTTTAGGTTGAAGAATCACATACAAATAAGGTTAGGTTTTTGATAACATAAGTGTGAATTTGGTGGATTGGAAGGTTTTAGTGATACGGTTCATGCCGCATACCAGCTTACCACCTATTAAGAAGGTTAATTTGACATGGTTTAGTGACCCTGCACTTTCTATATTGGTAGTAATGATGAATTCTTTGAAATGTGGGATAAAGGAGTGGTTGAAGATGATGGGTATATTCATCTTTACATGAATGTTACCAAATGGGGAGAGTTCTCTTAGTGATGAATGCCCTTCATCTTCTTGTCTGTCGATTTCAAAGAATATTTTTCAACACCCCGAGAAGGTGCAGAGTACATCAAGAATTCACATTGAGAGAGGTGCAGACCAAATAAGATTGACCCATCTCTTTTTTTAACACCTAAGAAGAGATACATATATAGTAAATTTCCGAGCTACTAAGAAGAAGTCCTAGGTGGTGCATAAGTCAATTCTCCGCAAATCCTTTGGTAGTGTTAATGTAAGAAGTTATTTGTTAATGTGGATGATGATGACAATGGAGTTGAAGAAATATCCGGTTGAATCAAGACAGGCTGAGTTGGAGTATGAAAACATACAACTCACAAACATCAAGAAGATATGTGTCATCCCATTGATGACCGTAGAAGTCCGATTCTTGATGTGAAATGGGTATAGAAGTGTACACCGAGTTTGTGAACAACTACTTTGGGGATTAGACTCTTTTGATTACTTACATCCACACCTGTTGTATAAGGAAAAGGGAAATGCAGGTATGATTTCAATCTCTGTTTTTGATTAAATGCATTTGAACTTGTATGCATTTTAACTTGATCGCATCATAACTTATCGCATTTAAACATGTGTGTCTCGTATTTTATGTTGTAGATGAAGCCCACAATGACAAGAGTGGTGGTGTTGGTGAAGAGTGTGACCCAAAAGGAAAAGAAATATTTGTTATACCATCCGATACCGATAAAGATCTTTGATAGTTCTAGTAGCCGTGATTCGAAGATGAAGATGGTACTTTATCACCCAAGGAGTTGAGAGGATGAATGAATAAAAAGTTTGGGTAAGTCAAGATGAGAAAGTTTGGGGGCCACATGTGAAGGCCACTGAAAGAACATGTGGTTTTGATGATGACACTCTTGGAGATCTTGAGGAATTTTTGGATGTTGGTACAATGTTTGTGGGGATGGAGTTCATGGACAAGAAAGACTTTAAGAAGCACTTAAGGGCTTATCAAAGGAAGAAGAAGTTTCAGTACAAGTTGAGGCCCAATGACAATGAAAGGATCAAGGTTAAATTGCAAGTATAACAAGTCTCAAGGCTGTAAGTTTTTTTATTTATGCAAGTGTGAGAACATGAGAACTTACTTTCATACTCAGAAAAATGAACTTGGAGCATACATGTGTGACTGAAGGTGTAACCATAAACAAGTCAAACAAATGCAAAATATGTAGCACGATTTTTGTATGATAAGTCAAGAATGGAGACCCAATGCCAAGTCCTTTCAATTTACAAGACCAATTCCACACTACTCATAATACTAGTGTTCCTTATCATGTGGCTTGAGAGCTAGAACTGCGACACTTGAAAGAGTAAACGGCGATTATGATGATACTTACAGACTTGTTCCACCTTTTGTGATATGGTGGACAAAACCAACCCTGGTTCTTTGACAAACTACACATTTGGAAGGTGAGTTGCAAATTTACATAGTTTATAGATGTAAAGTTGTATATATTTTTCACTTTATTTTTGCTTATTTTTTACTACGAAAATGAACATTGATGGAAATACTTTTATTGCAGGTGTTGATGGATGCTTTGAGTCAATGACCATTGCCTTTGCAGCACCACTCAAAGGTTTTCATGAAGGTTGCAGAAATGTGATAGGTTTTGATGCTTGCCATTTGACTGGAAAGCATGGTGGCTGTTTGATGGCCGCAATGTGACTCCGGATCAGAATAGAGTTGTCCCTTTGGCTATAATGGTAACTAGAAATGAAATTGGTGAGAATTGGCACTTGTTTATGAAAGCTTTGAAGCCATATATTATCAACCATCCTAGGGGAAAGCTGACTTTTATCTCGAGATAGACAAAAGGGTTGTTAGAAACCATTCTTGAATTGTTTCAGATCATAACCAAAGATACTTTGTTTTCTGGTAAATGTTAGTTTGTAAATTGAATTTGAATAATTTAGTTAGTTAGTTATATTTTCCAACTAAATAAACTTGTTGTGTGTTCACCGCAGGCATATGTATGCAAATTTCAAGAAATATTATAAAGGTACAAAGCTACATAACTTTGGTTTGCAATGCTTGCACTATGTTACAAAGAAAGACATTGGAAGGTTAGTATTATGCTGCACTACTCTCTTTTTTTGTTTGTTTATTTGAGAATTGTTTTGGTATGGTTAATAATTTTATCTTTATTTTAATCACCAGGCCACATAGATGAACTTGTGAAGTCTGTCTCTAGCAAAGCAGTGAGAATATATGATGAGGGAAAAACCACAACAATGGTCTAGGGCCTTCTATGACCAATCTACTCCTCAGGGCACACCAACAAGCAACCTCAGAGTCCTTCAACAACATGGTGGCCCAATGAGAGACAAGCCAATTTGCACCCTTGGAATGATGTATGGTCAACTCATTATGGGTATGTTTTACAAGAGAAGAGTTGAGGCTGATAAGTTGGAGCTTGGAACCTTGGTGCTAGAAGTTATGAAGTTGATAAAGAAGATGGAGAAATGCACAGCTCACCTGAGACCAAATGGAGCAAAAAGATTTGGCAAGTTGTATGAGGTGAAGAACATTGAAACTAATACTGCTTCAAGTTGACATTGTTGACAAGGCTTGCGAGTTGCATTCGATGGGCAACTTAGAGAATCCCTTGCATACATGTTGTATGTGTTTTGATGGATATGAGGATCAATTGGGCTGAGTGAGTTTTCTTGCCTTTTTGCAAATTTTGTGTACTTTGTCATTTATAATGTGGTTGCAATCTAGTTGAACCAAGTCATTAATAACATTGTTATCTTTTATTGGTGGCGTATATTGTGACCGGTGTTATCCCAGTTGATGCTTTGAGAGCAACTTATGATCCCAGATGGGTTTATCTTTGGGCGCAGAAGACCGGGATGAGGTAAGCACCAACTTTGCCCTTATTTACTCTCTTTTTATCCTTTGCTTTGTCCTTTTATGTAATTTTTACTGTTATGGAATCTTTCACTTTATGACAAAGTATTTCTTTAATATTTCTTTAATAATTGGGTTGCTTCCACTACTTATTGTTACATTTCATTTCCTCTTTCCTTATCTCTTTCTCTCTTTTTTGTTTCTTTGTGCAGGCCACAAGGCTTAGTTATGAGACCTCCTATTGATATCGTAAAACCAGGGGAGACCATGTAAGAAAAGAAAGAGAGCTTATGATGAAGGTCACACTGAGAAGAAGGTTAGAAGTTGTACAAGGTGTAAGACAATTGGGCACAACAGGAGAACATGTGCTGGTGCACCTGTTGGATCTAATCCAAAATCTAAGAGGCAAAGAACTATGGTCTCACTCAACTTATTATCTTGATCCACATGAGCTTAGCACGGGTAGGAGGCGGAAGGCAACAAGAGGAAGAGGGCGCTTCAACATCTGCTGCTGCTGCTGCATCATCATCTCAACCTACAGATACTTCTGCTGCTGGTGCATCATCATCAACAAATGCAGGAGGTAGAGGCTCAAGAGGTGGTAGAGGCAGATCTGGAAGTACAGTACAGGTGCAACAAACACTATCACAGAGCATTGCAGGTGTTGGTGGGTTAAGTCAAACACTAACTCAAACTTTCACAGTGCCAAAGGTTACAGTTCCACGATCTTGCTACTCAATAAGTTTGGTTCTTGATTATGTACTTCCATGGACACGTTTTATGTTATTAAAACTAGCTACTTCTTTTGTTAATGCATACATTTAGAAGTATGACTCTTAGTTTATGTTATGGATTGTTGAACTGACTTATGTTATGTTGTGGTGTTAATCTATGTTAATATTCTAAGTTATGTTAATATTCTAGATTATTTTGATGCTTTCAGACAACATGAAATTTTCTTTTTATTTATACTGTTAGCTCATTACATTTGTAGATCTCCTATTTGTTTGCATCACTCGCCATTTTCGAGGATGTGTGTTTTACATTGTCTTTTCTGCCGCATTGAAGACAACATCGGATAGCCATTGAAAATCAAGACATTTGGAGCATTTGAGGTAAGCAATGTTGTAGTTGTGTGCATTTTGGCGAAAACAAAGCATCACGGTTCCTTTACACTTCTTTTTCTTGCAGGTTGTTGCTTCCATGACAGTTGTTGAGCATATGCATGGCTCTTGTCACCACAAGCAAAGCAGGAATGTGGAGTTGGGAGCACTTTCATTGCTCTTTTGGGTTTTGGCATCCGCAAACCACTCAAAGTATCAGCATACCGAGCATCTCAAGAACTTCTCAACATAATTTTCTTCAGTTTGAGCTTTCAACAGCTTTCTCACTCCACTGCAAGGTACATTTTTACACCTTGAATATGTCCATGGACAATCAATAGGATCATGCATTCCAATCTCACATAAACAACAAATTACATTGATCCGCTTGAACCATCAACTATGTTATCTGCTGTTGCCTTTGCCTCTCTTGAATTGTTGCACCATTCACTTATACCTCCACCCATTTTTGGATTGAACATGTTATCCGTTATGCGTTGGTTACAAAGAATTGAAAGCGAGTATGATTGTGTGCAGGTATATAAGAAGAGTGAAAATCATACCGTTGGGAGCGAGCCCGATTCTTGGCCACATATTTGCTGCCACGCGTCTTTGGATTCTTCGGATTGCCACGTCGACTCAGGATAACTATGGTTAAAATGGGTTGAGTTAGGTTTGAGGGCATTTTGGGAAAACTTGATACTAGTTTTTTCAAATTCTCGTTATGTCGCCCCATGTATGACTCCTTTGTAACTCATTTATAAAAGTATGATGTATTTGTAAACGATTTACAAAAAATATGACCTTTTTGTAAATCGCCCCAAAACCAATTCAAATGCAACCTGCGGCTCTCAAAGGCCTCATGCTAGTTATATTTTTAACTTTTTGAACAAAGATAAAGTGGGGCAAGTCGATTGACAATATCAACAAAGATGTTTTAACAGAAACTTCTTTTTTCTTTTCTTTTTTTTTTCTCGATGCAAAGTACTATTCTTTGTTTCACATATTTTCATTGGGCTGTTAGAATCTTAATCTTCGGTTGGTTTCAAACTTCCAATATGCATGTTCCCTGCTGCGTTCATACTAATTTTGTAAAGACTCGTATTTGTAAAGACCGGACAAACAAAGTCATTGATTTAGACTTTGAGTAACAATGAATACCGCTTCATTTTCAATGAATGAAAATACCGTAAACCATTTTCATGTCCAGTTAGTTATTTTCTATAGCCATATTTGAGGAACTATAATTATCCACTTACTTAGTAACATATTCTAGTTAAGAAAGTTGAGAACTACATTTCATGAAAAATTAGGAAACGTTGTTAGATTTCGATTACAATCCAAAGAAGAAAAAAATGTGATCAAATATCAACAATTGAAATGTTTTTGCGACAAAATAATTGATTTATTTATTTATTTTTGAAGCATTGATAAGTTGGAGGGAATTGATCAAAATATGATAAAGGTATATTGACAGTGGCAGCAGAAAATGAGAATTGTGGAAAGACCAAGCATAAAGCTCTCACATTAACCAGCCCCCATATATGGATTTTTTCTATCTTTTGCGCGTTGGAGACGAAATCTTGCATGAATGTCATGGCACTCCGCACTGGTGGTGTCTTTGTTGCGTTTAACTAAACATATATACATTGTTGCTAGCTACTTTCGTCAAAAGTCTAGTTCGCAAAAATGTTCCTTCGTTAACAAGGCTGGAAGTTACTAAATTCTATGACACGTTACTGGTAATAAAAACCACCATTCACTCATATGGGGTTTGTAATGTATTTCAGACAATTGATATATAATTTCTGCAAAACAAATATGTAAAGATTAGGTCCCTGTTTAAAAGATTTCGGTTATCGGATAAGGATATCTTCTCTCAACTATGCCTTAAACTTATTTTCTTTCTTTCGGTTGATCATGAATTTGGTCTAACTTTTTATCAACATACACTTGAGTCAGTGACCCCTCAAATATCACTAATCATGGACAATGATCAAATACCCCAAAGGTAAGATTTACATGATTAAAGGCCGTTTTGACAACTTTAAGCTGAAAACGTTTTCACAAAATTGGTTAAGAAGACCAAAATCAACAAATCCTGGGTGAAAAAGCCATCTAGATTTTGATACTATTTAAATAGACAAAAATACAAAAATGGTCAGGATGTAAACAGTTTCATCCTACCCATTTTCAAATACTTTTTATTTTTTTAATTTACATCAGGATGCATCCAGGCCATCCTCGCTTATTTTTAAGTTTAAGTCTGGAGGAATCCAGTTTCATCCTCATTATTTTTTTGTCCATTTCACCCATACTAATTTTTACTCGTTCATTTGAACCAGGTTTTAAAAATATTTGGCAAATGACCCATTTTCCGTTTTCACAACAGCTTTTGTTTTACTTATTTGTTTTCTCGTGATTATGAGGCAGACAAAAGCTGGCTTAGATCAATGTAGCAGCCCCCGCCCGCTCAACCGAAATGATCCGTGTGCCCCAGCATCAGATGACCACTCATAGTACAGTAGTAGTGTACTCAACTAACCATCATGGCTCACATATTTATTAGTCTATGTGCGCCTATGTACCTGGATTCAGACGGCACCGACAAAATCCAAATCCGAATCGAATCAACTGCGCATTCGGAGTCCAGGCAAGTTGCTTAGAAAGAAGGAGGAGGAGGTCCGATACCTGTCGGGTCAGACCGATACCATATCCCGTGACTAGAGGGATCATTTTAGAGAGAAGCATTTCTTGGAAGTTTCTGTTATCACATGCTGCAGCCTTTTACAGCAAGAAGCAGACAAAATGGACCGTACATACATGTTTACATCATCAAACGGATGAGAAAGTTCTTCATTTTCCATTCCCACATTTACCCTTACAATAAAAAAAATATATATATCCAAAAGTAAGTGCTCCCTCTATTTCTAAAAAATAGGCTGGTGTGTGTGCAAATTTACACACAAACAAGCATATTATTTAGAAACGGAGGGAGTAAACATTACCAAAAATATTCTAAGAGTAAATAAACAAAAACCATTCAACCAGTAAAGCTATTCACCTCCCTACTCTGCTCCCTCCAATCTGAACCACACATCAAATTCACATTCAGGTTCAGGTGGGGTTCACCGTTTCTCGGATGTGAGGTTTAGATTGGAGGGAGCATAGTAGGGAGGTGAATAGCATCACCGCATTTCCATTCAACAGTGTTAGTCAACTCCCTATTAACTTCTCTCCAATCTAAACCCCGCATTTGGGGAATGATGAACCCCAGCTGAACCTGAATGTGAATCTAAACTCAGATGCGTGGTTTGGATTGGAAGGAGGTGGAAAATAGGAAGTTGAATAGCATTTTCGATTTCAATTATGTGCACATCACACCAACTCTGAATAAGGATGTGTCAGAGGCGATAGTAACAATTGAAGTGTGGAAGTGATGGAACCTATAACAATTATAGAAGCTAGCAACAATAACCTCATCAGTCTTACTTCAGAGTAGAATCGCAATGCAAACAAAATCAGTCTATGAAAATAAAATAACTGATTTTTTGAATTTTGTTTCTAAGATAGCTAACCAGACAACCATTGCATTTAGCTATCAAAACCAATGCAAATGCAACCTGCTAGTTATAGTTTTAACTTTTTGAACAAAGATAAAGTGGGGCAAGTCGATTGACAATATCAACAAAGATGTTTTTATCTTTGTATAATTATTAAAGTTTTCGTATAAAAAAAGAAAAGAAAAAACCTTTAATTTGATATTTTATTTGACAAAGTATATATTTACATATTCATCTTACTAAACATTCACTAGAGAATTTGTACGAAATCAACCTCCAAACAACAGGATACGGTGGCAAAAATGTTTTTTTTGATGAATCATGATATTTAGCCTTCGAAAAAACCTGAATGATTGTAGAGTCAGTTTAAGGCGATTGGAGTTTGATACTCAATCCACACGAAAAATGTAATAAAATGCGTGACATGTAAATTCCTTCTTTTGATTGCAACTGACTAGTGATTTGGATTTGAGTGACTTCTGACTAAATCGCGAAGTCGAGATATAAGACCGTTTTCTTTTAATTTTGGGTAAGATCTGATGGGATAGCTGACTGAGTCCTAACTCCTGACTCGGACTTGTTTGAGTCAAGTAACAAACAGTGGCGGAACTAGACATTTAGTCTAGCCCTGGCTTGAGCATTTTATTAACCCTGGCTTAAGCCAAAAATGTACACATACTCTACCGTCCAACAGAAAATAGGCTTAGGAAATATGAACTTGGGCTTCTTTGGGGGTGGCTTTAGCCAGGAGAAGCCTGGCTGTAGTTCCGCCCCTGGTAACAAAATATCCCTAACTCATTGGCCATTTACTCACATCTTTTTGGGAGGGTCAGTTGAGTCAAACCTGACTCAAAAAACACACATATTGACGCAGATCTGACTCAAAAAACATACACATCAAATTAGGTCTGACTCAGTTAGGTGATTTGGCCGAGGATCCGGCGAGCCATTGAGTCTTTGTAACAAACAAGGTTTCAGACATCTTATAATCATTCCCGAGCAATAACGGGAGGACATTCCCATTTCTTTAATCCTCTCTCCTCTCTCTCACTCCTTCTTCTTCTCCAACAAAACCATAAAAAACAACTTTTTCTATTTTCGGATCTACCCATTTTGACTTAGATCCGAGCAGTATTTCTTCATTTTCCTTGTTTTCTAGGTTAGTTAGTAGATTAGTTTGGTTTGTATTATGTTTTCTAGTTATCTACACCATTTTGGTGGTTTTATCTACTCTTTTGAGGTTTGTCTTCGCTTTAATGGCGATTCTTGGTTATTAGGTTGGGTTTTAAGATCAATAGTGATGCTCTCCATGCTCTCCAACGACGAAATCTTCATCTTAGTTTCTCCCGTGACCGGAATCTTCATCATCAACTTATTGGCGTGTGGAATTTCCATAGGTGGTCTTTTGGCTTACGGAAGCTTCATCACTAGATTATAAGAGATTTGAGCAAATCACTCTACTTTGGGAGCATTTCTTTTAAAGAAGAAAAACAAACTAAATGGTTGGAATTTAATTAGAGAAAAACCATCCTTCTTCCGATTTAATCGGATCTTATTCATACTTCAGATTTGTCTTACTCATTAATCCTCTCTTTCTCTTTCGGATTTCTCGGTATTGTAATTTTACGGTATGTTTCATTCTTTGTATTCTCTTATTTTCGATCTTAAACTCATTGTAACCTTGAAATCCCATTAATGAAAAGGTTCCTTGTTTATCAAAAAAAAAAAAAAAAATTCCCGAGCAATAAGTGAGATTATTTATTTATTGGTGTAAAAGTGATTTGTCATAATCGATGTTGTCCATGGTTATTATTGTCATGATCGCTTCAGTTCTGTTGAGAATGTTGTATGTCTCATCATCATCTTCGGTTATGACGCGCCACTTCAAACAGAAGACTCCACTATTGAGTCCGTGACCCAAACTCAATATTTCATCTCTTTCTTCTTCCCCTTTACTATATACAAATCAAAATTTTCAATGAAATCTTCTCTGTTGCTTCTACTTATTCACAGATTTTTCTTGGATCTTACTCTTTCACATGTAGAATAATAATAAAAAAAAACCCTGCATTTCTTACCAAACCCTTACTTTCTGTCTCTAAAATCAACCTTCTCCTCACTCCTCAGGACCTCACAGACATTGTAATGGCGGTTAGTCTCAGTAAAGAAGTGAGATTTCTTACTCAATTTGATCTTATAATTCTCTATTTTGTAATGCAAAGTGGTTTCATTTCAATCTTCAAGTGTTCTTCTTTTTCTGTACTATTTTTTTTTTTTTTTTTGATTTTTTTCTTCCTGTTTTCTGAGCTTAAAGATCAAATTTTGCAAGGGTTTGGGCAATTAATAGCAGAATTAAGAATGGGTTTGAGAGAATTTTGAATTTTTTTCTCTGAAAATGATTTAGCATTGAAATATTGTTGCAGGGGAAAGCATACTTGGAAGAAATAATGGATGAAAATGATAGTTCTTCATGCTTTCAATTAGTGAATCCTAGTCTTGATGATGCTGAGGATAATCAACATTACTGTATAGGTAATGATGAACTCCTAAAACATCTATTACCAATTTTCTGTAATAATGGATGGGGTTTTGATATGTTTTCTTGGTTTGTTTTCAGATGTGTTACCTGGGCTTGAAGATTCTTCCTTCCCTGCGGTGATGTTGAATACTAGCTCTCTTGTAAGTTCATCCTGTTCCTAGTATTTTGCCAGATCTATTTAGTTTCAGTTACATTGTTTTGTTAGTTTGGGTTGGCTAGTTGTTTGTACTTAGAATGTGGGTGAGAACTTCAACATTTTACTTCCATTTTCTATTGCGAACCTTTATAGCGAACCTTGTAGTCTCACGAGCTGTTCGTTCAATTGTGTATACAAGAAGTGCAACCTTGAATTGGGTCTGATTTTTTCGAGATTTTCATGTTGGGTAAATTAGAAGCTGAGAGACTATAATTCAGCATTAACTATATTGTATGGTTGCAGGGCCAAAACGTCTACAATGTCTCGGTGGTGCCTGATGATGGAATTACGGTTTCAAAGTGTCCAACAGAACAAGCTTTCATGAGCTACTTGCAAGTTCCTCAACAGAGCCCGATGTGTTTGGTTGCAGAGTGGGATTGCAAGA
This sequence comes from Papaver armeniacum, assembly GCA_023531295.1. NCBI lineage: Eukaryota > Viridiplantae > Streptophyta > Magnoliopsida > Ranunculales > Papaveraceae > Papaver > Papaver armeniacum. The sequence continues at coordinate 219,016 of JAJJWW010012474.1, forward strand.
CTTGCAGCATTTTAGAATTTTCTGATTGCAGCTTGGAAGTAGACATTGATAACGAAACTGCAGAAACACCTAAAACTTATGATGGAACTCTTGGGGAGTCGACGGAAAGTGAGGGAGCATCCGCGGTATGATATCACTCACTCACGCTTAAATTATGTCGCAGTGAAGAGTTGGTACTGATTATTGGACTACAAGGAGGATACTCTACCAGGGACATTGTTGATGTTGTTTTAGTCGATGGAAGCTTTTAGTTTCCTCTTTAAATTCCATTAATTTTCAATATTGGATAATCGTAATGGGACATTGCAGAGAGTTTCACGCTGGATGAATGGCCTAGAAATTGGTGGAAAAATAACACAGGCTCTCATGAATCACTTCAGTATGCAACTGAAGTGCTCCTCGAAAGGTACATTACCTCTGCGAAAACTTAAAATCAGCCTCATTTATGGAATCTGAGCTATTATGATATCTGTTGAGTGTTCCACAGTATCTTACTTATGCATATCTGTTCATATTACTTGGTACCATATGAACCAGTAACACGCACTATATGACCATTTTCAGTTGAGTCTGAAATGTAACTTCTGTTTGCTAATTCTGTAGACACATGGTCGCAATTTTTTGTACAGTTGTAATTGAATTGATTTTCTTATGTTAACTGGCCATGAGCGCATGATAATCCACCACTGTCAACAATTTACTTGATTGATTAGACCCCTTGTTTATTCCATTGTAATGTTGAACAGACAAGTCAAATCAAGAGAGGGGTCCTGATACACCTAACAATAGATGCGGGAGATATAAACGCAGTGCTTCATTCAACTCGAGAAGAGTTGCTTTCCTCTTCTCAACATTGTGAGTATTCCAATACAAATAAGCTTGTTTGCCTAAGCCTTACCAAACACAATCCACAAGAGAAGCATATGTAAATGCAACAAATCATGTCTTGTTCCGCTCTGCACCAGCACCGTAGATTTTCAACTCATGTCTCTTTGAAAGCTAGTAATCTGTATATTTATTTTGCAGGTCAAGCATTGGAACCATTGTCCTGATATATCTGACTCTGAGTGAAGCTGATAAATGATGAACTGATTCAAGAGTAATGTATGTTATTTTGTCGTTTCTCGCCTCAAGCTTTCTTTCTTTAGTTTTTGATATCACTGTCTGTAATAAAGTTTTCGATTCCCTCTTTGTTTCATCTTCTTCATGTGTACATATAAACTATCAGAATTTCAGAGTTTTCTATGCAGAGATTATAAATAAAGTACACGAATACGAAAAGAAGCTGTCATAAAATTGAAAAATTTCAAGAATTTCTTCAAGTACCAAAGTCCAAAACGTTATTCTGTCATTCCAAGTTTTCAATTATTTTTTGAAAATTTAAATGCATCGAAAATGTTCCTCAATTTATTCCGGAAAGATTATTACCATCCAGTGAGCCGGCAGGTGGTGGTTTTGGGTAGTCGGTGGATGGGAAATCCATCCAGATTCTCAGGTTGCATCAACAGCAAAACAAGCAGCTACAGTTGCTAAATGTAAACGTACAACTTTTAATGCTCTGTCTATAGCATTACTTGAGCCATAATTCAAGACGTTCCCCGGAGTATTTGCTATTGCGTTCTTAATAACCTCATCATCAAGAAGTTCTTGTGCGAAAGTTTTTCTCTGGTTTCTGGGATCAACCATGGCTAGAGGCCTACAAGGTAAGAGGAGCTAATTAGAGAGAAAAATTGATTTAGCCTTTGGTTAAAATTTTTGACATAACATAAAATTAGGGTCTCAATTTAATTTAAGGGAATTGCAAACATAAAAAAAACCATCATGGTAAGGCCCGTAGTCATGTTATACCAGGCCCATTTCTCTTTTTTCATTAAAGCAGTAGGCTCGCACTTGATGTGTGCAGCTGACCAAATTTGTGACAAAATTGACATTTATCGAATTTGCCAGTTTCCACTATGCTTGGTATATTGGGTGGACCTTCTTACACATGCAAATTACACCAAGACGCAACACTCTAGACCCAAAATTCAAGTCAAAAGCCACATGAACACAATAGAGCCACCATTGAAATTTCTTCAGGGTTGAATAAAGTGGAGAGACTGCGGATAAACAACCCTAGCTACAACCTTGAAAAATACTGAAAGAGACATTAATTAAATGAATGACATAGTAGTAGTTGTCATACTATTACAGGATGACGGTACATAGGTATTTTTAGGACATAACGTACGTTTTAACGAAATATCTTTTAGAAAAAAGGAAAAAAAAAAAAAAAAAACGCGTGGTGGGGGATATATAATCTAACGTGATATGAATTACTTCCCCAACCAAAGGTAGCTGTTAGGGGTGTTTTTGGGTGCGAAAATACTAAAACACCTTAGATTAATTAAAAACATTATGAAAAGATCATATACCCCTTTCAACTAAAACATAAAATCAAATAACCAAAATCATATATCCCCCAATTCAATTCTAACCAGATAGTCAGTTTTTTTGAAAAAAAAAAAAATTTTCATCTTCTTCCTCATCGTTCATTCTTCATCGACGATTAATCGTTGAATCAAAAATTTCTTGCTCGATTAACATAACATAACCATGCCTCCAAGAACCAAATCGAAAGCAAAACCGAGAACCAAACCTACCGCTCAACAAACACATGAACAAAGAATCGAGAACATTCCTCAACAACTAAGAGGACGCAGCAGCTGCACTCCGGACGACCAAACACTCATGGCTTCTCTCGAGAAGGTAAGTGATTTTTGAACTCATTTATGATTGTTTTACTCGATTTGTAGCCATGGGTTTAGGTTAGAATCGCCAACAATAATTAAATCGGCTGAAAGGCGTAGAAAACGAAGCATTGGATCTTGGTTTGAATACCAAGCTTAGGATTTAGTTACTGAAAGATAGAATTTGGGTGAGGCCACCATACCTGGTTTGCATTCCCGAAATCGAATTTTTAAACCTAAGATAGAATTTGGGTGAAATACAACACGGTTTGCATTCCTCGAAATCGAATTTTTAAACCGGCATTGAATATTGGTCGAATACCATCTTAGGTTTGCAAATTAAAACACACAGAACTTAATTTTGTAAAATTTGATTATATCTAGGTTTCGTGAATGTTTCAGATGTAAAAACCGCATTCTTAGTTCAATTGTGAATGTTTCTGTGATAACACTTAAAACATACAGAACCCCACCGGAAATGGTGCCTAACACACGCACATAATTTAGTTTCTAGATAAATTGATATATCGATATCGCAGAGATGCTCGATATTTATGGTCTTATGCCTCAGCCCATGTTACCGTACGTTTGTTTAGGAATTGGTATGCTCTGCCCTAAACCGCCATGCCTTTTCTAATGTTTGTTTTGTTTGCTTATGTTATGTCAAGAGCCAAAGAAGCGAAGAAAGATAAAGGTCCTATCTCACTAAGAGAAGGAGGGAAGGACGGCCTTGATACTCCTTACCGCTCCACCTTGGGAAAGACGCTGTCGCAAGAAACGCTTGGGGTTTGAAACAAGAGGGTCAATTTGGGAGAGTGGTGGTGAACGTAGTGCACTTGCAATCCGTGGAAGGTACTGGAACACATGAGGACGATGAGCATGATGGAGTGGAAAGTGAGGAGGAAGATGATGAGGTTCCCCAAGTCAATTAGCAAGCCAGCGAAGGCGGGACTAGTCAACAACCAACACAAGGCAAGGACAAGGGCACCAAAACAGAAAGTTAAAGGTTGTCACCTTCTCACCTTGATGACATGTTACCCGACAGCGATGATGGTAAAATTTGGGGTCAAGCTAGGGCAACCGAAAGTACTCTTTGGATACAAGCACTCTTGAGCTGCATGCTATCTTTGAG